>PVLA01000021.1:454265-527455 GCA_004027455.1 Hydrochoerus hydrochaeris | reverse complement strand
TTTGCTTCCTGGTTCCTTGTTATTTTTAAGAGATCCTTCCTTTCATGATCATACTGTGCAAATCTATCTTCAAGTTTTGAAAGTTTGTCTTTAGTTTCTGTTAAAAGGTTTTGCCAGGTTTCAGTGGAGTTTTTAATTTCCTGATATTCTCTTTGGATCTGTTTCATATATTCTTGGTTCTGTTCATATTCTTCATCAAAGGCTTTTGTCCTTTCTCTGGGCTCCTCTATTCTTTCATTTGTGTCTACTTGAGGATTACCCAGGACTTCTTTTATTAGTCTTCTTATATCTTGCTTCACCTGAGTTAGAATTTCAGATTTAAATTTGATGATGAGGTCACGGATATATTTATTTCTGATGAGGCTGTCTTTGACATTACAGGTTTGCTGCTCTCAACCTCCTGTGCATTTACCTCTGTTGGACTCACTTTAC
This sequence comes from Hydrochoerus hydrochaeris, assembly GCA_004027455.1. NCBI lineage: Eukaryota > Metazoa > Chordata > Mammalia > Rodentia > Hydrochaeridae > Hydrochoerus > Hydrochoerus hydrochaeris. Next base: position 527,023 of record PVLA01000021.1, on the reverse strand, counting down.
CTGGTTCAGCAGTTGGGGACCTTTTGCTCTTTCTCTGTCTTGTCATGTTTTCAGCCCCCTTCAGATGGGTGGGTGGTGGAGGTCTCTGGGCCTTTCCTATGGCTTATAGTTTTTTCTACAATGCACTTGCTAGGGAAGTACCACCCCCCAGTCTGCTGTGGATCTGCGAGTTGCACGCTGAGAGCTGGCTCCTCCCCCTATGCCAGTCAATTAGTTATTGCTTCAAGAAGTTTATGTGTTCCCTGGGGATGCCACTGGCCCAGAAAAGCCTCATCCCTGGCTATTGGGTTTACCAGGGGTGTGGCCCTGCCAGAGCAGATCCCACCAATCTGCTTTGGACTAGGAGTCATCAGCGGATGCTGCCTTGGGTTTTGATTCAAGCTGGCCCTGCCCAACTCCAAAATGTCGCCTAGCCAGTCCTCCTGGTTTGGGGATTCCAGTTCCCATCACTCACCAAAGTTCATGCCGCTGACTGGCTGTTTCCACTCCCTGTGTCAGTGCCTCCTCCAGCCGAGGGTCTGGAGCTCAGCAACCCCTGCTCCGGCAGGGCGGCGATCTCAGCTCGCTCATGAGTCACATGACTTTAACATATGCCAGTACAGCGACCGGGGCTTGCCCAGCTCTAGCCCTCTGTCCATGCTTCCTTTTCTTCTTTCTTTTTTCTTTTTCTTTTTCCTCAGTTTCTTGAGAATTCCTCTTCTTTTGTCTGGCTTTCTCCATGTTGCCCGATTCCAGTGTCTGAGTTGTTTTATTTTTTTTTCCTCAGAGAGGCTCTCTTATCGTGCCACCACTCAGTTGGCCATCTTGCAATCTCCCAATATTCTGTTTTGATAGGTTTCATAGTGTTCTGTTTTTGGTTTTGCTATACCTGATTGAATGGACAACTATTGTGATGATAACTAGATATACTACGGTACCTATTACTGTTATCCTGGCATCCTGCCCTGAAGTTCTGTATCAATTCCACTGCATGGTCTCAATTGGCTTTGTTCTGTCTTGTTTTGTTGTATTTTAATATTTTCAAAATAAAGAAAAAGAATACATGAGGGCCTGGTTTCGTAATATAATGGGACTTTAATGTAGGGAAATTACTCTTGGTGAACCTCACTTAATCTCACGAACCTTTAAAAGGGGCTAAACTTTTCTTGGAGATAGAGTTTTTTTCCTTTCCTCCCACGAAGGAATGAGATTTTTTTTAGCATAAGGAATATCTGTTGCTTGCTTTAAAGATGGAGGAGTCACATGCCAGCAAATGAGGCTGCCCTCTAATGGCTGAGTGCATCCTCTGCTGACAGCCAACTGTGAATCCTGGACAATTTCTACAACCAGTGGAAATGAGTTCTGCCAGGACTAAATGGCCTTGGAGGAGGACTTATCTCATGAGAATGTAACCTGGTGCATACCTAGATTTATAGCCTGTGAGACCTGAGCAGGGAAACCGGTCTCTGTGCCTGGATTTCTGACCCTGGAAAGTGAATAAATAAATTAGTAAGATTATTAACTAACCAAGTTTGTTGTAATATGTGACAAAGCAGTAGAAAATTTACAAAGGAAAGTGAAGAAATGGGTTTTGCCATTAGTGTGCTACTTGATTTAAAGACATTTCTTTGATGAAACAATATTTTGGACCAGATTAACCTGAATATTCCAGAATTATTTTGAGACAGGACTGCTGATTTTGGCTAATAGATTTTATAAGAACAGGCTGTTAAATCTTTATCAAATCATGGTATTACCTACAATCTATCTCCCAGTCCTGTCAGGAATTTAAATAATTTGATACTGTTGATAAAATAGATACTTATAAATTTGAACATTGATTTGTGCTCCTTTTTATGTCAGTTTAATACTCTTTATGTTAGTTTAATACTCACCCAAGGAGTGACTTGGATGAAGGTGAGCAATAGGTGAAAGAACATGTAATCTTTGAGTTTATCAGCTCGAGGAGGTGTGTGTGTGTGTGTGTGTGTGTGTGTTGAGACTAAACAAGGGTTTATATGTGACTAACTATGTGGTATCAAAAGTATTTCTAGGCTTCTTTTTGCAGGCATACACTTGTTTGGAGGAAAGAGGTTTGCTGAAGAGATGTTTTTCTGTGTGGTTCTTAACAAGCTGATGTTAGAGAGAGAGTCAGTTGCATATAATGACATGGCATTGTGGACACAGCCTGATTTTGTGAATAGGATATGAATCCTACAGAAAGAGAAACTATAGCCAGAAGCTCAAGAAATGTTTTTTAAAAAAATTCATGCAGCATGCCCATAAGCTGGGCATGATCTTCAGGGAACAAAGTGAACTAGGGTAGAAGATTTTAATGTTCTCCCTTCTCTGTGGAACTCATGGTATTGTCCAGGCAATACAAGGCCTCAAATAATGAGGGAGGTACACAGAAACACTGGCCAAGGGCCAAAGGAGAAGACTGACAGAAAGGGAGTACAGGATGGCTATCCACTTGTTTGGATGTAATTAAGGGAGTAGATGTAGCAAATTAGGAATGTTGATTTTGAGGTGTCTAGATACAGAAATAGAAGAATTAAAATACAAACCAGGAACTCAAAATGGGATTTGTGTTAAAGAGGTGGATTTTAATAATTGATTTACCAGCCTTATTCATCTTCAGGGAATATAAGGAATAATACTAAAAAAGCTAAGGAAACAGGCAAAGCAACAACTGGAAAATATTGATTAGTTGTCAGACAAGTTTAGAAAGTGATTTTCATAAAGTGGTATACTGGTAGCCAAAGGAGGGAAAAATTTTTTATCCTGATAAAATTTCTTCCATGTTAACAACACTTATTGCATAGGTTTAGAGGGTTTTAATAATCCAGGCATTAAAAGAAATTCCACCTCAAAAACCAGTCACATTTGATGCTGACCTTCAGTGCTTCATCAATAATATATTTTCTTTTAAACAGTCAAGAAATAAATAACCAATCTTTTCCTCTTTTCTGATTAAACCATTATTACTTGGTAATTTCAGAAGGAATTTTAATTTTTAATTTGCCTTTATGGGATTATAGTTTATGCAATGACTTTGAGCTAAAATATCAGTGAATATTGCTTTGTCAATTAATGGGAACAGAACATAGAATAAAGGAATCTTCATTATAGCAAGTTCATACATGTTTCAAGTTGTGAAATTGTTAGTGTCATATTAATGGAGAGAAATATCTTTATACTGTTAGTTTTAAGGAGAAATTTACTTGTCAACCAATGTAATTTTCAATGGTAATTAATTTAATAATTTATCTAGTGCTTAGTAATTCCTTTTGTGGTTACTATATCCATAAATAATTATCTAGGATTAGAGGAATATGCACTATTTTCATTTATAGTAAGAAATGCTAGGAAAGTTAACAATTTTAACATAGATTAATATACTGAAGAATTTAAAACTTGCTGATATTCCATTTTTCCAGACTTCTACTCAACTCCTTACCTCCTTTTCATAAGTTCCAATTTTATATTGCTTTTTCCCCCCAGAAACTTTGATGCTCAGTGTGTTGCTCAGTAACAATACACAGAATCCACCAAAACCCCCCAGCAATTTGAGGTACTGGTAAATGTCTGGAAACTAGTAGCTACCACTTTCTTTTGATCATAGAGGTCAAAGATAACTTGTATTAATCTCATAATATCTCAGTAAATTTAAAATATTTATACAAGTTTTTCATCTATCTATCTATATCTATCTATCTTTTTTTTTGAAGATTCTGTATATCTTCAGGGCCTTTATAAAAAGCTATGTTATCTGACTAGTAGCCTATAAGGATATTTATAGTAATTAGAAATAAATTATATCTTTATTTCCTCTGCTCTGTGTACATAATTTGTAAACCACTGGTCAATTCTGTGGAAAGAATAAGTGGGATATCTTATTTTATTTTCTTACGTTGTATAGAGTATTGTGGAGATACAACAGGAGACTAGAAGAGGTATGCTCCTGGAAGGCCCTTATCCTTACACATAGACTTATGTGTAGTAGCTAACCTTAACCAAAGAATTTGGAAGCATTTGAGGAAAATATTAGATTTTGGGGGGTAGATACCTCAAAAACCAAAGGGAAATGCTAGGAAACAGAAAAATGTATAATGTCAATAATAGGATGTTGGTGAAAATGCAGAACAGAAAAGTGATGTTCAGATAAGCTATTCAATGCATGGGCTGCCGCTGGACTGGAACAGACAGACTCCATCCTCTCCCCATGAGTCTGCACCATTTGCAGCCTGGGGGTAGAGAGAAGGCCACAACAGGAAGCAAGCCCAGTCTGGGAAACAGTGCCATGTGTAGGCCACCACCAGACTGAAACAGACAGACCCCAGCCCCTTTTGGCATGTTGGCTAGCAAACAAGAAGTACCCCCCAACACACACCGTAAGCAATTGGCTTATCTTGAGAAACACAGGCTGTGATGATAGCTATGGAGGTGAAATGCAATTGGGTGCCTGTGGTGCTTTGGTGCTTCACTAATATTGCAGGTCTAGGGCCAGTGGTCTGAACATAGGTTCAGAGGATAGTGGTATGGAGTGTGACATCTATGGGGTATCACCTTCTGATAGTTGCAGCCATTGTTGATTCTCTGTAGTCTTGTTTTGGAAGTCCTATATTGTTTCCATTGTTTTATTGGGTTTTCTTTTGTTTTGTTTGATTATGTCAAATCCAATGGTAGGAGCAGCTATTTGAAAGATAGCAAGATATATTATGGTAGCAATTTTGCATTTACTATAGGCTTGTTTTGAAGTCCTTTATTGCATTCATTGTTTTGTTTTGTTGCTTCTATTCTATTGTGTTCTGTTTGATTTTCACTATGTCTAAAGCTATCTGCAGCTATTTTGAAGACATCAAGAGTCATTATGAAAACTATTGTTGATTTCATGATGTTTTGAAGTCCTGTATCTCTTACACTGGTTTGTTTTGATTGATTTTATTCTGCTTTATTCTCTTTAATTTAAAATTTAAAAACCCAAAACCCAAAAAGCAGATAAACTATTCAGATTTTTCATGAGAAGTAATTTATTTTATTTGTTTATTTTAATAGACAGATAATACTTGTGCATGTTTATGGTGTACAATGTGATGTTTTGACCTTTGTGTATACATTTTATAAAGATTCAATCAAACCAATTAAAATAAAATCAATTTCAGTTTCTTTTGCCTTAATCTCACTGAGTTAATTCTGCGAACAAAACTTAAAGATAATTTGGAGGCTTTTTTTCTGAGAAACTGTAAACTTCAAATTTTTAAATTTTTTCTCATATTCCTACATGTGGGTTTATCTGGTTTTTCAGAACACTAATATTTCATCAAACTTGCTATGCAGAAATAAAGTCTGATATTAGTCTAATGTAATAACATCAGGCAAAATATACTTTGATTTAAAATATACAGTTCAAATCAGATTAATTGGACAAATGAAACATTAAAGATGTTGTCAGTAAGAGAACTATAGTATCTGAAAAGCATAGATTTCGGTTCAAACTTTTGTCTGCAAGTTGATAGCTGTGTGCTGTTTTTCAAGTCATTTAAGTGCTCTGTTTAGGGTTTACAAAGTTTAGGGTTTACAAAATAAAACAAACGTGATGAGAATTAAGTTGTAATGTTTTTGAAAATGTTCTCTAAGCCATAATATTTTAGTTCAAAACTGTACAACTGCAATGTCATCTATCATTAAGATAGTACTCATAGGAGGAGGAGCTAAAGATGGCCCATCAGTGAGCAACAAAATAGAAAGCCTCCTGGGAGAAACAAATCATGTTCCAGAATAAAACATCCTGGAGAGATCCACACAGAGGGAGATGGATCCTCTTGACACAGGAAGAAATTAAAACATAAAAAAGCTTGTCAAACACATTGGGACTACAACTGGAACAGCTAAAAATTATGGGACACAACATTTTTGCTGCAGCCCACCAGGTTTGTGCCTGCCTGAATTTGCGCCAGCTTGAATCTACACCAGCCAGCAGAGCCACCCAAACTCATTCCCGCTGCCACTCACAGGAGCCACAGTAGCGCTGATTTTGGGGGTTGGTGAGCCCACCAGAGAGTGGAGCCGGCGAAGGGACCTTCATTAATCCATGGTTAGTGCTGGGAATGAGACCCCCCCACAGGAAGGGCACGACCAAATGGGCGACATGTTGGAATCAGGCAGGAGGAGCCTGAACTGGGAGCAACAGTGACTTCAATTGGTTACTCCCTCCCCAGAGCAGATTCATGGGATTTGCTTGGACTGGGTTGTGCCCCTGGCCGGGACCCAATGAGCCATCCCAAATTGATTCCCTGTGCCTGGCATGTACTAACCTAGTGAAGACCCCTGAAGTTTGACTGGCCCAGTTGGGAGGGGCAGGCATAGGCAGCCCCTGCTTACATCTCAGTGACAAGAGCAGGCAGGAGAGGGTGGAGGTCTCTCACTAGCATGCCTTGGAGGAACTGTAGCTAACAGGGAAGGGGGCTGGGACCTGCACTGTACACTTGTGTGGAGGAAGCCAGGACTATGACAGGAGAGAGAGGCAAGAGGAGGCCCCAGCCCAGAACCCTGAGCCCACTGGTCCAGGAGAGGGAAAAACAAGGGAGACTGAGCACAGTAAACATGCAGCATCAGACATGGCTTCAATGGACATTAAGAGATATCTTCGGGACCTTGTAGATGAGCTCAAAACTGAAATATTAAATCAGGTAAAGCAAGATATAAGTAGAGTAATAAAAGAAATTCTGAGCATCTCAGGAAGATACAGATGGAAGAAGGGAGGAACACAAAACAAGGAGAGAAACATTCGAGAAAGAATATAAAGAAAATATAGAATACATGAAGCGTATTCAAAGAGACTACCAGGAAATTAAAAACTCCATTTAAAGCTGGCAAAACTCCTTAAAAGAAACTAAGAATAGACTATAAAAACTTGAAGACAAGTTTGCAATGTGTGATCATGAAAGGAAAGATCTCTTAAAAATAAGGAAACAGGCAGTAACAATACAAAGGCTAGAAGATGACAATAGAGTCTACAATTTAAGAAATGTGAATGAAGAAGCAGGAATACAAACAGGCAAATTACAAGGACTATTCATGGTAATAATTAAGGAAAAATTCCCAAATATGGGAAAAGTAAATGATATTTGGTTATTTGAGGCATACAGAACTCCAGCCACATACAACCAAAACAGAGCTATACCCAGACATATAATAATCAAGATGCCAGAAATTCAATATAAAAACAGAATATTAAAAGCCATCAGAGAAAAGAAACAGATTGCCTATAAAGGTAAGCCCATCAGAATCACAGCTGACTTCTCGATACAGACCATCAGATCAAGAAGAGCTTGGATCAAAGACTTCCAAGCCCTGAAAGAAAATAACCTATAGCCCAGATTGATGTACCCTGCAAAGCTGTCACTAGAAATTAATGGAGAAACAAGATGCTTCCATGACAAAGAGGTACTGGGCGAGTTTGTGTGCACCAATCCAACCCTACAGAGAATACTGAAGGACATTTTAGAGAGAGAAAAAAACCAGGATTTTAGGAACAGTGGCAGAAAGGCCTCAATGAGTGGGGCAGGCAGTTGAATGAAGGAGAAAACTAGACAGACAAAGGCAGAAAAATAGCATAGCTAAAATGAGGCAGAGAGGGATGGCTAGAATCTCTAACAAAGATGGCCTTGATACACTATATTGATAATAGTGCACCAGGATTTAAAACCCACATTACTCATACCACTCTGCTTAGATGGATTATATTCTGATCCAGTCATTCTACCTGTACTACAGTTGAGGGCACAGACAGTAATCCTAAAAATAACAGGATATAGTATGGTAATCATCCTTAATTTCCTATTAACTTAATCTAAAGCTCTGTAAAACCTACACTCTTTTACCATGACTGATTGTAATCAAATCTGGTTTGTTAGATCACTGTTTTGTATTGATAAATTTTATTCAAAGCTGTTATGATTGATAGTGTCAAGTCTGAGAGTATAGGCAACTGCATTTAAGATGACAAGATCCACTAGAATATCCACTCTGGTTTGATTATTACCTGCCTTTGAAGTTTTATACTGTCTACAATGTTTTATTTTTACTAATATTGTTATGTACTGCTATATTCAATTATACTGCTATATTCATTTATGCCTGATGATATAGACAATTCTACTGAAGGTAATAAGAAACAACATAGTAATCATTTTAGATCACCTTGTACTGTGGTATTATATGACTTTTTGGTTTCATGTTTTTATAGGAATTTGTTTTGTTTTGTCTTGCTATGTTTTGTTTTTCCCTCTAATACAGAAAGGATAGAAATACATGTAGAGACTCATGCATGCATAGCTGTTTACACTCTTACTGTTTGAATATCTACTTTGTATGCTTTAATTTTGTAACTTGAACAACTATTTCTAAGAGGACAATTTGTAATTTATCAACTAGTGATTTCTTATTGTTTACCTTTTTTTTGAAATTCTGTATTATCTCTACCCTTTACATGCTTTTGTTTCTCTTTAAATAAAAGAAGAAGAAAAAAATATAGTACTCATAGAATAGTCTCTTAATTAAAATAGTAGTCTGAAAATGATTATGGTTTGTATGATAGTTCTTGGAGGGTTGGTCTTTCTGTGCTTACTCTTAAAGCACCTCATGGGTTAATAAACCTGCAAATGTAAAAACAAAACCCCTTAAAGGTAACTATAAGATATCTGTGTATGTCTACATGTGTGTGCCCATGTGTGTATGATCTATTAATTAAGGTAGGTAAGCTGCTATAATAACTAGACACCAAATCACCAAACAACAGTTCTAACTTAGATATTTTCATCTAACTGACTGCCTAGCTTGTTATAGTCCTCTGTGAAAAGAGCTGAAATGGCCATTGTAGTTATCAGAAGTGGAGGAGAATCCAATCTGAGTCTATGATTTTCACTCAATAAAGCAAGATGATATTGTCACATAGTACTGCTACTCATACTCCAATATCAGCAGCTTGTAGAATGTGGCCACACAGAGTTGCAAGGGAGTCTGGGTGCTTGTAGCCTCTAGCTTGGTGTGCATGTATCCCTACAACTGTGTCACTAGCAGAAGAACAACTAATTTTTGTGGACAGCCAGCATGTCTATCATAATGGAGGCTGCTTTTTTCCTTGTTACCCTATTATGGATTACATAGTATATTAATGCTTTACTATTAAATAAGATAACTAGTAAATTTGTGTTTGGCACATGGTAAAGACTCAAATGATAGCTGTTGTTACCATACAAATATTTCATTTAATAATAATGAACAAGAATGTCATTTTCATTTGCATAGTGCTTGGTATCTGAAAATATAACAGTTGTCTATCTTTTATGTATCACAAGTTTTTTGTCATTAAATATTTAAAAGTCATGTAGATAAAAGGTTCTGGATGTATAGTTATGAATACTGCAGACATAAGCTTGCTTCATGTTCTGTTGTGACTGGAAATTGAATGACTGAAGGATGTGGCTTCACAGAGTAGAGAAAAATAGATGTTATTTTCAAAATATTCTGTATCTGTGGACTTGCTAGTTTTGACAAAAATCTTTGAAATACATAATGTCTTATAGAAAATTCTCCAAACTTAACAAATTTATCACCACTTAATAATTTTCATGAACTATAAACTAACCCATAAAAACAACACATCTTTCCAAACAGATACATTGCATTCGAGCCTGGTATTTGAAGGATATAAGAAATCTTTCCTTTAAAGTGAGCACTTTAATTTCAAAATTGAGAAAGATTAAAATTGGAACCTTTGTGATGCAAAAATAAATTTCTTAATGACATAAGCTGGAAAAGTGACGCTGTGTTCTGCTGCTGGCTGCAATGCTGTGGTCCTGGTGCCTATATAGTACCTGGGCACAGAAACCTAAAGTCAGCATTGGCTTAGTCATGAACAGTCTTTTCTGTGTGCATGTGTGGACATGTGTGTTTTAATTCTGGAAAACAGAAGAATACCAACATGTAAGAAACTTAAACCATCAGTTATTATGCATATACTAAGAATTAATTACTGTGTGATGTTCTGCCAAGAAGTTTATACCTACTAGGCTTAAATTTGACACATTTTGAAAACACTTTTGTTATAAATTATACTTAGAAGAAAAAGAAATCTAATTTACATCAGCAATGTGCATGTGTGAGGACTGTGTCATCTCATTAGAAATAGTCCTTGTTCTCTTGCCACTGTGTACAAGGATTTATTTTCATCTGTATAGGTAGAACACAGGAAGATCTCAGTTGTCTAGGGGTCCCCCTGGTTCATGACCTGTTATTTTATCATGAAAAGAACCTAAAACTTTACTGGGTATTGTATGACCAGAAATACATGCAGCAAATTACAAAGATGGGTAATTACTAATACATTTTTCAAATTAAAGAAACCCAAAGTCAAATTCTGGCTTTACTTCTAACTGTGCACTACTATACAAGTTATGTTTTCTAGGCATGACTTTATATTCTTTATAATATAATCTTCTATGAAAATAAATTGAAGTATATGAAATGTGTTGTATATAGAAGTGAGGAGTACCAGAATAAAAGTGAAATCTTTAGACAAGTGTGTTTAGAATATGATATCTGGTATTTTTTGAGTCCAGTCTCTGTTCTTGAACTTAACTTCTGCCCTTTAAACTATATTACCCATTTTTGTTCTTCAGAGTACTATAAAATGGATATGGCACTGGCTGATAGCAGAAGCATTGCCTTGGATTAGTTGTATTTTGCTCTTGACCTATTTTGAGGGGAGGGCTCATGAAGGTCTCAGTGACTTTAGATGGGAATTTGAACATCTTTCAGATTGACAGAGTTCCTCTCATAATCTAGAACTGTATTCTTTCACTAATTTCTTGTTCTAACTAGACAGTCTTTACGAGACAGCAATAATGTACCATATGATGAATGTTAACTTTGCCACTTGATCAAAGGATTTACTTTTTTACTCCTTGCATTTATTTTCATCTGTTTTGGTCAGTGTTTTAACGTTAGAGTATGTCATTTTAATGTGAGATTGCAAAATGCTGTGCTTGTAGGATATTGATCCTCAGGTCCATTTTTTGCTTACCAATCCTTCTTTAAGGACTCCTTTGTCTATGCTAGGGTACTTGAGAAACAATGAATGTGATGAAACAGTTCCTCAAATGTAATATAAGAAATTCAGTGTCCCTGCCTATCATAATAATTATGTTAGCTTTTATAAATGTCAGGGTAGTAAAGTGTGCTATTTGATGAAACACCAAGAACCAGCATGCCTATGCATCTTCAACAGGAGACAGGCAATACAAAACTCTAACCCTCACCTCCCATCCTGGTTTACTTTTTTAGGTTCTTCTCATGTCAGTACCAACACGGTCATTCACTCAGTTTTCCATGCCAAATATCTAGAAGGCAGCCTTATTCCTCACATTTATTCCACCAGCCAGTTATGATTAACCATTAATATGATTCAAAACATATCCTACATCTGCCTACTTCCTATCTCCTAACATTCTGGTCTAACTCAGCATCATCTCTGTTCAGAATCCTCTCTAGTATCCTTTTCCTTAATAATCCACCCTTATGGAGTAGTGTGGGTAATGTTTCACAATCAAGGGGATTGTGTCTTTATCCTGCTTAAACTCCCTCAGAGGTTCCCATCTAACCTAGAAAATAATCCTCTCTTCTTATATTCAGGCTTACAAAGTTCTATACCCACGTATTCTCTTGCTTATTTTATGATCCTCTTTCTTGTGCTCTAGCTACCTGCCAAACCCCTGCCTGTCTCAGGAGCTTTTTCTTATCACTTTACCAGACTGTTTCCTTCTTACATTCTATTGTCAGTCTACATGCTACCTCCTCAGCGTGCCCATCCCATTTATTGCATCATATTGTTACTTTTAGTCTTTTTCTAGCATTTATCCTGCTGCCCCTTAGGCTGAAGCTTCCTGAGACAAGCTCTGCAAGTTCTCTTCATTCCTGTATTCATAATACTTGGAGCAGTGCCTGTTAAATAGTGGGTTTAACAACTATTTACAGAAAATTTTTTTTCTTTTTTGTCTTTTATTGAGCAACACTGTTCATAGTTCATATTTTAAACAAGGTTTACCTTTTTGCAGTGATCAAATTTTAGGATTTTAGGTAATGGTGAGTTGTGTAAATTTACTTCATTTGTTCAGATTTGATGTGGCTGAAACATTCCTGTTCACTGGACAAAAGCTGGACAATGAGACTATAATGAATGATACATTGGCCTTTGCAGATATGAACATAAAAAAGAAACAAGTAAGAAAGTATTGACAACTCATGATATACAAAAATATTCATGATTATTTAACCTTTAGGTGAGGTTAAATAGAGATGAATAGAACCCAAGGTAGTTAGAGAATTTTCCAGTGGGTAACTGGGATATTATTTCTTTAGAACTGCAAGTAATTTCTGAATTAGTTGTCAAATTACCAAAGTTCAATGAATGGATAATTTTTTTGATATGTGATTAATGAATTTTGTAATATTCCTCTCCCTATTTTTCTGATTCTTTTATTTTGAAGAGAATAAAACCAGAAGAAATAAAACAGAATAGAGTGAATCAAAACAAAACAATGAACATGGTACAGAAGTTCAAAACAAGATAAAAGGAAATCAATGATGGCTACCATAATTCCTCTTGTTATCTTCAAAATAAGGGCCCATACTATAAGACATAATAAAATCAAACAAAATAGAACAGAATAAGACCAATCAAAACAAAATAATGAAAGCAATACTTCAAAACAAGATAATAGTAAAACCATAGTGGGTACCATAATGCCTTTTGTTATCTTCAAAGTAGCTGCCTATACCATCAGACATAATACAATGAAACAAAACTAAATGAATAAAATCAATCAAAACAAAATAATGAAAGCAATACGGGGCTTCAAAACAAGATGATAGGAAATCAACAATGGCTACCATAATGCATTTTGTTGTCTTTGAAATAGCTGTCCATGCCATCTAATTTAATAAAATCAATCAAAACAAAACAGAATAAAGCCAAACTAAACAGAACAATGAAAACAATACAGGACTTCAGAAAATGATAGTAGATTAATTATGGCCAGTGCCTTCCCTTTTTAGACATTTCCTCCCCTTTCACTTTCACAATATCTATTGTGCATTTTGCATCCCACTAACTCCTTTAGTTTTTTATACTAGGGAGACAACACAATATTCACCCATGTAACTCTGAACTATTTCATCCATGGCCATGATCTCAAGTTGTATCCATTAACCTACAAGAGCCCTGAGGTTATCTTTCTTTGTAGCTGAGTAGCTTTCCACTGTACAAAAATGCTATGTCTTTCTTATCCATTTTGCAGTTGATGGGCAAGCTAACCCTACTTTTTTCTGGTTCCCTGTCACATAGAGCATTGTTCATTTTCCTTTGACTTTTAGTCCATGAATTTTCATTTGAGTTAAATTTTTCTTATATAAAGCATATTGATGAATCCCATCTCCTGATCCACTCTGCCTGTGTTTCTTTTTATTTGTGAATCGAGACCATCTACATTAATGGTTATGGCCAATATGCATTGCTTCATCTCTGCCATGCTATTTTCCTGCCATTGGCTGCCTACTTTTCCCCTCCATTCAACTATCTGCCCAGTTGGCAATCCTCTACCGCTGTTCCTGGAACTGTGATCTTTTTTATCTCTCTGTAGAATGTCCTTCACTTTTCTTTGTAGGGATGATTTGGTGGTCATGAATCCCTTCAGTTGTTCTTTGTCATGGAAATGTCTTTTTTTGTCATTAATTTTCAAAGAAAGTTTTGCAGGGTACATCAATCTGGGTTGGAAGTTGTTTTCTTTCAGGACTTCAAACTCTTCACTCCAACCTCTTCTTGGCATGATGGTTTGTGTTGAGGAGTCTGTTGTGATTCTGATGGGTTTTCTTTTATAGGTGATCTGTTTTGTTTCTCTAACAGCTTTTAATATTTATTCTTGTGTTGAATTTCTGGGATCTTGATTATTATATGTTCGGGTATAGATTTATTTTGGTTATGGGTAGCTGTAGTTCTATCTGCCTCACTTATCTGAGAGTCACATCCTTTTCCCATGCTTGGAAAGTTTTCTGCTATTACTTCTGTAAATAGACTTTTAATGTCATTTGTGTTGACCCCTGCATTTTCATCAACACCTGTTATTCCTTAGTTATGCTTTTTTGGATTGTCTTGCAGCCATTGAATTGTTACTTCCTGGTTCCTTGTTATTTTTAAGAGATTTTTCCTTTCGTGATTACAAGCTTCAAAGTTTGAAAGTCTGTTTACAGTTTCTTTCAAGTGGTTTTGTCAGCTTTCAATGGAGTTTTTAATTTACTGGATATATCTCTTTGAATCTGTTTCATGCATTCTAAATTTTTTTTTAATATTGTTCATTCAAGGCTTCCCTCATTTTCTTATGAGCCTATATTTTTTAAATCTGCGTCTTCTTTAGAGGTGCTTAGCAATTCTTTTATTATGTGTTCATTTCTTCTTTTACCTGAGATAGTATTTCTGTTCTAATTTCTTTTATAGTCTCTTGAAGTTGTTTATTTACTTGAGTTGCCATCACTTCAGAAACTTCAGGCGTGTGACTCCTGATCTCTTCAGTGTTTCCATCTCCTGGACTTGCTCTGCTTGGGTTGAAGGCCAGAGACTGTTGTTTGCTTCTTTATCTTGACATGTTCCTGGGTTCTGGACAAATTGGTCATGGGGTCCCAGGCACTTCCCACATTGGCTACAATTTCTGTGAAGCAAAACTGTTTGGTTCTCCTGGCCAGTGCTGGCTACAGGTATCTGATGGTAACCACTGGGTACACTGGTACTGGGCTGTCTGCTGCTTTTCCTAGCATGTGTTGGCTCCTGGGTGGCTGGTGTATTGTGCCTGGGGGTGGGGTTTGCTGCTGCCTCCTGACCTGAGTTGCTTACCAGCCAGGAGCCTTCACATGGCTGCTGGAGTGGGTGCAGGCCCCTCCCTAGTGTTCGCCTCTGCATAGAAAGAATGATATAATTTGAGGTTTTCTTAAAAATTTCCAGTCCTGTTAGTAAGAGATTAAGAAAGAAATATCTGCAGTCTTAAGCTATTATTATGTCTCATTCAATAACCTTTTAAACTCAAATTTCCCAATGATGTTCTAAAAATAAAACAGCATAAGCAATAAATATCTTTAAAATAGAAACTGGCTCTTTGGCATTTCGTCTAGTTTCCTGCTGAGCATTGTCTCAGCTCATGCAAGAATAAATGAAAGAAAAACAAAGAGAGAGGGAGAGAAGTGAGAGTGAGAGAAGAAAATAAAAGAATATTACTCCTAAAACTACCAAGAAAGTGTGTAAATGTCTTCAGGAAGTAGGGCAACCTTGTACACTTTAAATATTAGAAAGAACTCAATGTTTATTGACTAGCATGAGTCAATTAACACTTAACCCAAACAAAAGTGTTTGTATTGTAATGTGTTAGCAGGTCTTTGCGATGGTAATGATGAATGTGATGGACAAGTATGCTGAAACGGAAACAATATTATTGTCACAAATTATATGGAAGGACTAAAATTCAGAAGCTAAAACAACTGAAACCTGAATAGCACGGTGTCATTTTTTTTTTTTCTTCAAAGAAAAGAAACAAGCTCTTGGAATCAACATACACAAGGCACTTATTACCTGGCACTTAGGAATTGATCCACGCATAATAGTTAGCTTGTATCATTAGAAAGTTTAAGACATTTCCTGCCTATTATTCATGTACCTTTTCAAGTTGTTCGTCCTATTACCATAAAATCTAAATGTTCTCCTAGGGTATGTAGCATCTGAAGGTGGCCAATTATCCAGAAAGTAGCTGAAGTTCTGAAAGGTATATTTAAATATGCTTTAAATTTTGGTAATTTACTAGTATGTGTAGGATAAATAATTAGATAACACTTGTCTCTGTGGACTCCTAATAAGAGCACCAGCTCTTATTTTCAGAAAGTAAGCAAAACAAATCTTTAAAGAGATCCCCATTTTGATTCTTTTCTCCTGTGCTGTTGGGGATTTGCTGTTAAGCTCACTGATAAAATGTAAAGAAAGGGTAACAGGCTGCAGTGAAGCAAGGAGAAAGGAGTCAGTCTAGAGAACTGGAAGCTAATACGGACTCCAGCAGCTGTTTATCAGGGACTCTGTAGATTGCATAAATAGTCCCCTCTGTGGATACTGTAGTACAAAATCACTCTTTTTTTTTTTGTGACTGAGATTTTCAGACTGGCTTTGTTTATTCTATAGAATACATGCTTTGTAATATCCCAACATAGGTACTTTTAAATCATGAGAAAAATCTATGAGAGTCAGGATTCACAGTTTCTGTGTAGCATTCATTTGTATGGGCAATGATGGCAGCGCTGATAAATTCAATCAGTAGGAATTTTTCATCGTTTCTGCTTTTAAATGATTACTGATAATCATAAATATTTCTGATAGATGCAATCATGTAGATAGCTGGCTCATATTTTCCAGTGATGCTCAAGTACACAAGATATCTGAAATTCTTTATGTGAGCTCAAAGATAGTATTTGGCATAGGGAAGTTGACATTCTCTAAATTGATATTTTGAATAATATTTTGCCTATTTCCATATTCCAACAGAAAGTGAGCGCATTTGATGATTTGACTGGCATGATGTATGCGCCCTTTGTTTAACTATTGTAAGCCCTATTCCGGGGAGGCAGTTGGAAGATAAGATAATTGCTCTTCGGGTGCCAGCAGGGAAAATAGCTTAGCTTTGATATTTCTCAACTTTTCAAAAGAGAGCAGAGGCAATGTTATAAAAAAACAACAACATTTCATCTCTTTCTCTCACAAATCCATCCTACAACTTTGTTAGTGCTAAGATTCCTCTGTGGTCGATTTGCCTAGGTAATGAGGATGTGCCATTGTAGCTGACGAGGGACCAGAGAAGCACAACTAGCCTGCGTGGGATTTGTAATTTAAAATTGCTTGAAGGTTTACTTTGTAGATTTAGTTTCTGACTTTCATTTTTATCTGAGAACATTTATCGCAACGTGTTTTGTATTAAAAATAATAATATAGAGAGCTCTTGTGAGTCATACTGGAGTTTGTATCTTCAAAGTGAGGGAGGTAGATAAGGCTTATTCTGTTTTTGCAAAAAAATTTGTAGGCCACTGGCTATGGAACTGAACCATTGTGGAATAGTGGAATGGAGTTTGTGGGATTCTTTTTCAGAAGAACCTGAAGGAAGCAAAAAGTAAAACTAAAGTTATTAAAAAGAAAGGCAAAGTAATAAAGAGTTACATAGTCAAGGTGAAGTAAATGATTTCAATAATATAAAGCTGCAAATGTAATTGTGAAGTCTGATGTTTTATTAGGGTTTCAATGATATATGAATACTTAAAAGATGCCTGAATATTTCTTGAAAGTTTCTTTTAATATTGTGGAGATGGTACATTTTTTTTCCCTCTGATACTTTACCATTTAAAGAACTGAAGCTATTCTAAGAAGAGTTACCCATCTTTTTTATTTGAACAGGGAATTCTGTTTTCATTTTTCAGTTAATCTTCTCCTGAAAAATTACTGTTCTTCGTCAAACAGAAGTAACAGGGTTTATCTGCAGATTTTCCTACATGCACTGGTGCTTTCCAGATTTTACTGACAGTAATAACTATAACCAGCTGCTTTCTAAAAATGGTGTAGTATTGGAGGTTGTTGGTGTGTTCTGTAACTATTATATAAGAAAAGGACTGATTTTTCCCTTTTATAATTTTGTGGGTAAGGCTAAGCATAGATGTAAATTTTTTTGAGGTGAAATATTCTGTTGTGCAGAATGTAGAATTTAATTCTACCCCCATTAATCACTAAGATACACATTCACAATCAGGATTTCTATCAATATATATGATGTTCTGTGGCTAAACAAACTATGTTTTTATATGTCAGCTATACATGATCATCCTTACAGAGACACATTAGGACAGATTCTATCATACATGTATCAGTTTCAATACTGATTTTACAAGGCTGTATGTAATCTGAAGTTTTCAACTGCTCATTTCTTCCACACTGTTATTATATTTTCCCTGTGAAACTAGGCAGGAAAATGATCACTAGGAGGGTGTCCACTTAACCAGCGATTGTTTATTCACAGATCTTTAGCATGAAACAGGTCATGGAAAAAATAATTTTTGTAATTAGAAATTCTTGTTTCTGTTTACTCATACAAATAATGCCCACATATAGAGTGCTGTGAGGTGCTCAGGCTCTTCCTGAAAATGAGGTGTATCATCTTAATGAGCTTTTCTTTACTAAAATACGTAAGTTGTATATTACATTTTGATTTCATGCAAAGCTTGTACTCATTATGAAAATAGCTTGTTCAAAATGCTTGCACCATGACTAGATTTTGGAACTAAACTCCTTGGAGGAAAAACAAGTCTGCAAGATTTCAGTCTGGAGGGAGTATAGTGTTAAAACAGCTATCTAAAGTAATCCTATATGCAGCATTAAATTACATATGCACGAAACCTCATAATGTTAGTCAAAATAGTAGCATTAATATTTATGACTTAGCAAAACGTTGACAACAGAAACTGAACATCTAGTTTATAAAATGGTGCAAATTCAATAGAATACTGACTGTGAGGATTCTCAGTGATATTACTACAATGGTAGCTATGGAAATTTTGAGGGTTATATGGAAACTCCTCATTTAAAGCTAGCACTGACTATAATCTTATTACTGGTGGATTAAAATATAGCGAACCAATGTATACCTTAATATAATTTATTAGACAGTACAGTTTATGCATGGAAGTTACATTTATTCTGAGATTATATGTGGGACAAGTAGAATACTTAATGATTATTGAATAGAAACATACTTTATTTGGATAGTGGTTTTAGGATTTCACATACTGTCTTATGAATCCACTGAAGCCAAATTGAAAACCAACATCTAATAGATTTGAATGATTTACATATTTTTTCTGTATTCTTGTTATTGTTTTTGCTTACAAGCAACTATGAATTCCCTCTTAATGGTTTACTGGCAGTATGTTAATAAGAAACCATAGATAAGTTATTTCTTTCCTGACAACTAGAGTTAAATTGACACAAACATTTTCTTATATGTATATTGATAGAGTACAGCAAAGTTATCTCTATCATGTGCCCCAAAAGCCCATAAAATAAAATTATCTTTTCCTTATAATGCAAAAAAATAACATTATTTACAACTGTGAAGTAATTTTTTAAATTTTAAAAATTAAAAAAAAATTATATTTTAAAAAATTTTAGTTTTCATGTTAAGCTGTAGAAAAGTATGAACTGTGAACACAAGACTCAGATTAAAAAATGTTCAACACTGTTTTTTCCTTTAACTATTTCACCTTAAATAAGCTTTAAAAATTCCCCTTAACCTTGGTTTACCCACTTTTAAAATGATCTGGTTCCATACACTACACAGCTTTTATTTTATTTTTTGGTAGCACAGATCAAGCTGGTGACCCTTGTGCTTGCCAGGCAGGCAGTTATGCCACTGAACTAAATCCCCAGCCCGACTACACAGCTTTTGTAAGGAATGTCTTAATATGTATTAAGCACCTACATTGTTTTGAGAACAGAGTAAATGAATAATATGTAATAACTCTCATAATTGTTTTTGTAACGTTCTCTTTTATGGCCCATAAACATTAGGATGTATTTTGTGTATGTGTAGCCACCTTTCCTAGATATGAAAACCAAAAACTATTTCCTTTGTGTTTTGATTAATTTATAAAAATATCTATATTAGGAATAATGATTAAGTTTTGCTCCTGAAGATTATTGGTCATAGTAAACCTATATTTTGCCTATCTTTATTAATCACTCTGTTTGCTGCATTAAACTGTTTGGTGTCTATTTGGATCACAATGTTTATTCTGTGAATGGTATTCACTGGACAATAGAAAGACAACAAAATATGACTTGGTTAGCCGTTAAGATTAACATTCCAGTGTCTCTTTTATCAAAAGTGACTTTTCTTGGGCTGCATACTGAGTGGATTCTATTGCTATAGAAGGCTCCCAGGAGTGTTGACTAAAGGTTAACTCAAACTATAAATGGAACATGGATTTCTGTTTCCTCAGATAAACATTAGCAGATAAGTGAATAAGAATTTTATGCGAAGATATGGCTTTTGGAATAATTCATAACACACAGTAGATACATAAAAGCCCCCATTATTAGAATTACTGGTTTTGATTTGAACCAGGAATTGCAGGATTATTTCATGTTAAGACTTAGGGGAATATTTTAATACTGAGAGATTAAAATTGGTTTTACCTTATACAAAGCAGATATCATGTATTAGGAAACTTAAATGACTAAATAATACTCAGAAGGAAACTGATTTTCTGAAGGGAATAAGTAAATGTACTCAGAAGCCACAAGAGCAGTTTAAAATTTGCAATTTCAGATTGGATTAATGGAAAAGAATATCACAAAAAAGGGAATTATCCTGTAGTGACCAAAAAATTGCCAGTATAAATTTAGGGGAAAAAAATAATGCTTTATTAATGAATTTTTCCATTAGTGCAAAATTTAACTTGTCATTATTTAAGGTTTATGGAAAAATGACATTTATCTATTATGCCTTATAAACTTAATATGAAGTTTGCAAAAATTACTTTTAGTTCTGTATTACATGGTACAGGGACATCAATAAAATAGTTTTATTCTAACTACTGTATTTAGGAAACTTATTTCCTATTTTGAAACTATCTAAAATCACTTTTATATAATAGTAATTTAATTGTAGTGATTATTTGAATTCTCCGATTTTGTATTATTCCTGACAATAGAAGCCGTTGATAAAAGTTTTTCTTCATCTTCCCAACCCTGGCTCTGTTTATAGCCAGGACAACTTTCATGATTGAGCACCACCAGGGTACCAAGCCAACAGCATTATATGGTATATATTTTCATGTTACCTTACATGGAAAGCATATGATCAAGGGTAAAACTGTTGAAACAGGAGATTTTCCTGGATTGTCCATGCAGGTCCTTCATTGGCAGGAGATTTTCCTAGACTACCCAAGAGGGTCCTTTATTAACACAAGTCCTTAAAAGTAAGACACTTTTCTTGCTGGATTAGTGAGATCAGGCAAAAGAAGGAAATAATTTGAAATGTGAGAGAGACTCCATGATTGATTGTTGTTTATTTGAAAGCAGGAGAAACAGGACAATGAACTGAAGAATGTGGTGGCCTTTAAAAAGCTGAGAAAAGCCTTTGAGTTAAAGCCAGCATGAAAATGTAGTCCTCTGTGGTTCAACGGCAAGGAAATGAATTTTATCAATGACACAAATGTGCAAGACATGGATTCTCCTTTAGAGCTTCCAGAGAGGAATGCAGTGTCCCAGGACATCCTAATTTAATCAAGTCATACTTGTAGAAATGTAAGAAAATAAGCCTGTGTTGTTTAGAGCAAACTCTAGCAACAACAACAACCCAAGTGGAATCACTTCTTACAATATTCCAAGTAGATCATGATACGGGGTAGTGAGGTTGGACTTTTTAGATACAATTTCAGGTTCGAAAAATGTCAAATTGGTTTGGAATCTATATTGCTGAATCTTTAACCAGCCCCCCGACTCCCACTTGCACACTGCAGGATACTGGGGAAACTTCCAGATCATATACTTTGACATAGTATATCTATGTGTGTTGTAAGTAAGTTTTGGCACTGGAGGGAGTGTGTTTGGATTTCCAGCATCCCTTATCTTACTGCTATAAGATCTAAGACTAAAATACAATGCTATTGTACTTCTTTTCCTTTTCTCCCCAGGTCCGTACTTTGAATTTGACACTTGAAGTCTTCTTACTCCTAAGATGACAAAAAAAAAAAAAGTGAACCAGAAAAAAGATCACATTTCTGCCTGAAATTTAAAAGAGAGATAGCCTAACATTCACTCAAAGATGACCACAGCGTGAATGGTGGAGATACTCTTCCTAGTTCAGCAGTCTTTATATATCATCCCCTGGTAGTAAAATATCAAAATAAGGCTGAGAGTCAGGAAAGCAATATTCTTTGAAAAAAATAGTTCAGAATCTGACAGGATATTCCACTTACAAAAGAAAAGAAGACCTTTAACCTCTTGTCAGTTCACATCTTCTATTCCAATATTAGTTTTAGTGCTTGCTTTGCCAGTATATATACCAATTTTTCTTAATCTTTCCCTCTGCAAGTGTACCCCTCAGATGTAAAAAGATTGAGTTCTACAAAACCACAGACTTAGGAAGCATTTTAAGACAGTAGATTTGACTGTGAAAATTAAGTGTTGGAACTAATTGTAAGTAGAGTGGCCAAGTAGTGGATTTCATGTTTTGTATCTCAGTTTTCTGAGTTTCCTTTGAACATCTTTGTGCTGTGTAGTCCCCTTTCTGCAATATGATAAACAGCTCAAGACCCTCATATCCTGCTAGAATGCTTGTTTAGAAAGTAAGTTCTCTGTAGGAAAAAAATTTTTTGTTACTTTTATCTACTGATAAGCCCTCAAAGTTAGAGAACTATTTGATAAGTTATAGATGCTCAAAATAGTAAGTGAATGAATAGATGCCTTCTTACCATTTCTTTGACATATTATGGTCTTTCTTGCTACTGAGACCATAACATTAAGTGGAATAAATCAAGCGCAAACTTAAATATTGAATGTTTCTTTCACATGCGATATTCAAAATGTAAAGAGCAAAATAAAAGCTAGATAACTGGAAATACAGAAATCTTTCTCAAATAAGAAGGGGATCAAAAATGGAGGGAGGGAGAAGGAGAGGAGCGAAAGGGATTAAAAAAAGAATTAAGATATCTTATGTATGTTTGCTAACTCTCCCATATGGAAAGTAATCATTATATACTGCACACATGTACTAATAAAAAATAAAAACAAAAACATAAAGAATAGAATAAATTGCTCCAA
The DNA here is from genome assembly GCA_004027455.1 of Hydrochoerus hydrochaeris. Taxonomy (NCBI): domain Eukaryota; kingdom Metazoa; phylum Chordata; class Mammalia; order Rodentia; family Hydrochaeridae; genus Hydrochoerus; species Hydrochoerus hydrochaeris. Next base: position 504,090 of record PVLA01000021.1, on the reverse strand, counting down.
CCCGAACAACAATAACAACAACAATAGCAACAGCAAAATTCTTCTACTTAATAAAATGAGTAGTAGGTTCTTAGTGAATACTCTTTCACCAGCCTAGTGTAAGATATTTTAACAGTCATATCTTGGAACCAGACTGTGTTGGAAGTTGTTGAATTTGGTACTTGCCACATGTCTATGAGAAAATTCTGTCCTGGTTTTCATTGTTTGGTACTCAACACACAAGTTATAATTTGTTGGCATTGATTCTCCCTATTCTTTCCAGCCAAGAGAACTTGTTTGGTACTCCTTGGGTTTGGAACTTGTCCTGCCTCCAGGCACCAATTAACAGCAAATGCAGAGGTACCACTCTATTACTTAGATCATCCCTAGGGGCATCTGCCTATAGAAACTTCTATTTGATGACTGGTCAGGGATGAGGACAGGAGAAAACAATTCTTACCCAGAGTGAGCAGTTGTACAGACTAAAGAGCTACATCCTTGTGAAAGAGTAAACCAAGTAAAATTCATTGTGTAGAAAGGAAGGCAAAAATATTTGCTTGTCGTGACACTGTTTTGGGGTAGTAGGGAAGACAAAAGTTCCTTGAGAATTTACAAAAATGATACAGTTTTCTTATATGTTTAACATTTGAATTCTTGCCTCAAAAGTCAATTTAATATGTTACAGATATTATTTTTTTTGAGGCTAGTGGTAGACACAAAATCAAATTGTTTCTGGAAGAAGATTTCTTTTATCTAGGTCTCCAAGAATTTTCTTAAATAAAGTAACAAAGAAAATGATCTCAGAGTTGAAGCAAGATTCAAGCTGGGGAAATCAGATGCAGACAATAGAGTCAGATTTTTTTAGCGGACAGTTGTCAGGTGGCTGCTATGGTCTCTGCTTCCCAGTTCCCTGTCTTTTTGGTCTCCCTCTGTTTGAGAGTGGTAGGACCTGTGACTCTTCCTAATCAGTAAAATATGACAAAGGAAGTAGAATATCATTTTTGTAACTACGATACATGATATATCAAGTGGCACTGAAGAAGCATGCTGTTTTGTTGTGAAACATACTGTGGAGAAGGCCACACAACAAGAAAATGCAGGAAGCTCCCAGACAGCAGGCAGCAAGAAACAGTTTTTAAGACTAGAAGACTGCAAAGAACTGAATGTTGCTAACAACTAAGTGAACTTGGATGCAGATTCCCCCTCAGTCAACTGGAAGGGGAGACTGCAGCCCTGCAGCTTGGATTGCTTATAGCCTTACGAGACCTTGAAGACCCACTAAGTCTCGCCTCACAGGAACTCTGAAAGAGTGTGCATGTTTTGAATTTACCACTAAGTTTGTTGCTATATTGTTTTGAAAAAAAAAACCACCTAATATATTCAGAAACTCAGATACTAGAATAATTTGGCATCAAACATAAAAATATATTTGATATTGTTTTGAAAAATTAAAGAAGGGATTAAAATATAAGTAATAATTAAGAGGCCTTGAAAGCGAGCCCACAATCTTGAAAAATGGAACATCAAAATAAAACAATATGGAAATTGATATTAAAAAAATTAGTAAATGGTCTCAACAATAGGTGTAGCTAAAAAATGGAATTGATAAGCTATAAATACAGCTGAAGAAATTGTTCATAATGAACTTACTTTGGTTCTTACTGTTTACTCTTTCTGAAATATGTTTTTTTCAGAAACTGGCTATGTGACCTGTTTCTTTCTTTCCCTCAGGTTGCTGCTCAGTGATACCTTATCCCAGAGGCCTTCCCTGACCATTCGCTATAAAAAAACACCTTCCACTCTTAAACTTCTGATATCTCTTGCCATGCTTTAGTTTTCTTCATTGTATTTCTTTTTCTGGTGAGGTATTCTTTATGAACATATGGTCTCCTACATTCCATCCTACCCTAACAGTTTGTTCTTTATGTTTAGTGCAGCAGTTTCAGGCCTTGAAATAATTATGCCACAGAAGATGCTCAGTAGTTACTTCTTAAATGAATAAAAGAAGTATAGAAGAAGAAGAAGAGATGAGAAAACATGGAAAAGAAGCTGGAAGATGAAACATTCAGCACCATCAGACACACTGTGACTATGCCCGTTTCTCACTGGGTACCTGACCTCATGATTATCTAAGACCAGAGAGAAGAACTTGGACTGCGCTATTCATTGCTTTGATCCCAGTGCCTAACCTGGTACTTGGTGCAATGTATGTGTGCAATGTATGTTGGAGAATAAGATAATAAACAAAATGACTAATGTCTATCTGATGATAGCTTTAGGAGGAGAAAAGCAAAGAGGAAAGGGAATGAGGGAGAGGGGAATTGCAAAGAGCTAGTGAGCAAAAAGAAATCTTAAGTGAACAATAAGAAATCTACATCTAGCCCTGTCATGATAGCAGGAGGTGTGATCATTAGCTCTACACTGAAGACAGATTCTCTCAAAAGAATGACAGCTATGGTTGACTTCTCAATAGCAAGAACAGAAGCTAGAAGACAGTGGAACAATATCTGAAACTATTAAATAAAACAATCATCTCGATATAATTGTATAAACAATGAATTAGTCTTTCAATAATGAGATCCAAAGTTATTTTTAGACAGATCTTGTCATCACCCAGTCTTTGACTAAAGGAAATTCCAAATGATGAACTAAGTGACTTAAGAGAGCTCTGAATAAGAGTTCATTACTGAAGAATGTTAGAAAATTGTGGTTAAACTAAACTGATACTTTGAAAAGGGAACTGTTAATGTCTAATTAGAGTGCTTAAAATGATAGAATTTACATATTTGGTAATAGCATATAATTGAATATAGAGAATGATAAGAGGTAAAGTATCCTAATTCCTATGTATTTTTGAGAGGTTGATAATGATTCTGATTAATTATAACTGATTAATTTTCATTTAAGAATGTGAAGTTACATTGTAAGGGTAATGTTCGAAGCAAGGGGATAAAGAACATAATTTCTAAACCAAGTAAAGTAAAAATGGAAGGAGAAAGAAACTTTAATACTTTAAAATAAGGTCAGAAAAGAAAAAATGTAGAAATTGAGAGAAAACTAGAACACAATATAATATGGTAAGAATAAACTAAAATATCACAATTTAGAAGAAAAACATTTTAAGAGAATGGATTAATGAAGTAAAAATTTGGTTTTTTTGAAAGGGCTAACATGTTAAGGTAATGAAACATCTATCAGGATGGATACAACAAAAAAATTATTAACATTTAAGAAATGGGACACAAGTGATGAATGATTGGAAACACACTATGAATAAGTCAATGGTTGTAAATTTGAAACAACAAACAAAAGTGGAAAATATTTTAGAAACTCTCTCCCTATAAAAACTCAAGAAGGATAAAACTTAAAACATTTTAAGAGTGTTAAAAAAATTAATCAATAAAGTTAAATTCCACAGTCTAACTCCATGTCCCTGAACATTCTAGAACAATTTCTTTTACTATTAGTAACCAATTACCTCATGTACAAATAATGATAATGGTTTATATTTAATTTTATGTTCCTTGACGGTTATGTATATTAGCTTAACTTTTATAAGTTATATTCAGATATCCTGGTCAATTGCTTTATAGAATGATAGCCTATTGGCATTTTCAATGCTTAGGGGGAATCTTGTCTACCATAGTAGTATGTTGCTGACTAAAGAAAAGAATGGTAAAACTGTCTAGGGAGGTAGTAAGCTAATATACTGGGTTAATTTGTGCCACTCAAATTCATGTATTGATCTCCCTTCAAAATAAGTTCGAGGAAGTGGATAAAGCAAAAATGGAAAAGTATTTCCAGTTTTCAAAAATGTAAATCATAACATTAGGAATGAATTGAAGCTTAAGGTAGAGAATCATTTTTCTATATTTGTTAGAACTTTAGATACTTTGTGAATGCATTAAGTTCTTGGGTTTTAGTGGAAAGTATATGACATAGATATATTACAAGTAAATGCAAGAGTTTTGCATTTTTGTTTTATTTTTGCCATCTCTTGACTATTAAGGTTTTTGATAATAATATAGCAATAAAAATTTTACTTGTATTACTATATGTACACATTTACTTAAATTATTTAATGAAAATACCTTTACTGTAGATATGATGTTTCTCTAATATTCTCTACATTTCTGTTATTGTGTTAGTCTGCCATTTTACTAAATGGTATATTGTTTTAGTCTTCTATTTTACTAAAAATATAGGCTCTAAATCACTAAACTGATTTCAGGGAACTTCTGAAATTTGAAAAATACTATATAAAATATAATTAAATTTTAACATCTCTTTAGATAACTAATGATTTCTATTATTAGACATTATTTAAACACAATCTCTTGGAATCATTATTTTCCCAGTCTTTTCAGTGTGTTGTTGAAATGATGACACAGTAGTAATTGTGACATGCATAACACAGTCATCTTTGATAAATTTAATTTTGAGGCTAAAGGTCAAATTAAACCAGTGGGAGCAGAAAGTAGAAATAAATGCATGTCATATTGTAACAAGTTGACTAAATGCTATGTGGAACTATCAGGAGTGGAGAGTCTCTTTTCTGTCTCAGACATTTTTAAAATCATTCAGAAATATGTTGGGTAAATAGTGACAGCTATAACTATTAGTCTATTCAGGCTGGTATAAAATATCAATGTCTGGGTGGCATATAAATAAATATTATTTCTCACACTGCTCAAGACTGAGAAGTCCCAGGTCAAGGTGCCATCAAGTCAGTATCCTGTAAAGTTGTATGCTTCCTGGTGGATGGGTGGTTGTGTTTTTGCTGAGTATTCACATGGTAGAAGAGTGAGGGGCCCTGTGTGCCTGGTATATGTGGCACTGTAATGGGTGTTACATTGTGTCAACTTGAGCAGTTTGGAAGTTTAATGGAGAGACTCAGCAGGGAGTCAGGTTTCTTATTTTGTAAATATCCTTATCTTGTGCAAAGGAGGGCAAGGAGTTTTTGTGAGTGCTGCACCTGCCCTGGAGTGGGGGCGGTGGTCTGTGTACAGCATTAGCCAGGAGAAGAGGTTTGTTTTCTTTTTTTTTTTTTTGCTCTGGCTGCTTTTACTGGGTGCTGCCTTGAAGTGTTGCTCCTGTGCCATGCCACCCTGTCTTGGAGCCAGCTGATTACAGACTGAAACCTCCCCAAACAGTGAGCTAAATAAACCTTTCCTTCCTTCATTTTGAGTGTCAGGTGTTTTATCCCAGTAACAAGAGAAAAGTAAAAGAAACCAAGATACACTAACTTTTTTCATGAGGGCTCAATCCCTCATGAGCTATTCATCCTCCAAAGATCCCACTTTTCTGCCATCATATTGACCATTACTGTTGAGCATATAATCTTTAGAAAGACAAATGAATTCAGTCTATAGAAATAAATCTATAAAGTAAAGATCTAGAGATGTATAATAACAATTTTTCTTTTTTAAATTTTAAAACAAAAAAGAATTTAAAACCTATAATGAAGAATTTCAAAACAATACAATAGAACATTAACAATGGTTAATATACTGTGTATTATTAACTTCAGAGCAGTGGCTCAGATTACAAGATATAGGAATGAAAAAATGATCAAACAATGAAAGCACAAATCATTCTTTTGGATGAACTAACAGAGATTAGTACTATAATTATCATATCAGTAATCATAATTATCATCTCAAATTGCATCCATTCACCTACAAAAGTCTGGAGTTTATCCTTCTTTATAGCTGAGTAATACTCCACTGTATAAAAATACTGTATCTTTTTTATCCACTTGGGTTGTTTCCAAGATTTAGGTATTACAAATTGTGTTACTATGAACATGTGTGCATATATATCGCTGTGGTATGATGTTTTCAATTCTTCTGGGAAAATACCCAGAAGGGGAATAGCTGGATTGACTGGAAACTCCTGTCCTAGTTTTTAAAGGAATCTTTACACTGAATTCCATGGTGGTTGTACCAATCTACACTCCCACTGATAGTGGAGAAGAGTTTCGTTATCCCTACAGTCACACAAGCATTTGTTATTGGTTGATTTTTTTGAGGATAACCATTTTTTCCTGAGTGAGATGGAATGTCAATATCATTTTAATTTGAATTTCTCAAATCACCAATGATGTCAAACAGTTTTTTAAGTATTTCTTTGCCATTTGTATTATTTCATCTGAGAAGTATATATTCATCTCAGGTGCCCACTTTTAGATTGGGTTTTTGAATTTGAGGACTTGAGTTTTTCCAATTCTTTCTATGTTCTAGATAGAAGGCCTTTGTCTGAGACACAGTTGGCTAACATTTTTTCCCTGCTCTGTGGGTTGTGTTTCCATTGTGTTAGTGATTTCTTTTGATGTGCAAAAGCTTTTTAATAAGATGAGATCCCAATTGTTGATTCTTGAAGTACTTCCTGTGCAGTCAATTTTTGTTTCTTGATCATGTCTACAGGATAAAAATACTGTGCTAAAAATTAGGATTCTTGAGTTGGGCACAGTGGTGCACACCTATAATTCTAGCACTCAGAAGGATGAGACAGAGGGATAGCCATGAGTTTGACCTACTTAGGGAACTCAATTGTGAGATCCTGTTTCAAAAAAAAAATCTGTGATGAAATCATGTTTTCATATCTTAATATCTTAAGTAATATTGCCATTTTGTAATTCTTTACCTTGGACATCACCAATAAATCGAGGTCCAGAAAAAAGTGTATTATAAAGTGCCATGAAATGTGCTCAAATGTTATTATTTAGAACATGCCTTGCCTGGGAGTTTAGCTCAGTGGTGTAAGCACTTGCCTGGCAAGTGTGAGGTCACGAGTTCAATCCCTGGTCAAAAAAAAAAAAATTTGTATAGAGCACAGCCTTATAGACCAGAATGCTGTTCTCTATAAAGCAGCAGTTTCACGTTTCAGTATCTGGAGAGCTTTATTAAAAAATAACCACTCTCCATTTTAACTCAAAGTTTATGAGATTCCAGAAGTACTGTTATATTGCTTTGCTCTAAAATACATTTCACATTAAAATATACCATCCTGCTCTTTTAAAATCCGGTTTCAGTTGGCTAAAGCTTAGTGTCTTGTTCTTGACATCCATTTCCTGCAGGCTGAGGACATTGAGGTCTTGTACTGTCTGAAACTTAGATTTTAGTGTCTTGGGACTCTATTTTTGAAATGTTGCTCTGTAGGAAACACAGTTAACTGATCTAGATATGAAATCGAAGGTGTTGATTTTTCAAAAGGCTGAAAAGGTAAAGGACAAACCTTTCAGTATCATGTTGATGTTTACATTTGTGTACTCACAGAATGATTAATAACCCCCACCATGAAATCTGTTACTGTGTATACTTTACTTTTAGGATTTCAGATGGGCTTAATGTTACTAACCAAAAGCATGGCTTGGTATCTGGTTTGCAGTCCCAGACATTGTCATTCCTGTGTATTTGAAAGTATGTAGTTATGTAGTACATTCTGAAGTGAGCGCTATGTGTTTCTTCTTCCATCCATAGTGGTGGTTTTTCTTTCTATGCAGGCATAGTTTCCTTTTTTGTCATTTGTGCTGTCAAATTGTAGTGAATTAAATATGGAACCAAGAAAAATGTACTACTGGCTAACATTTATTCAAGAATTTCCATGTATTAAAGGCCTCTTTCTAGTGAATTATGTTATCTCATATAATCTCACATATATTTACAATCTAAGATTGTCCCCATTTCATAACTGAGCAAATTGAAATCCAGAGATGGGTGAAATAATTTGTCCCAAATCACTCAGCTGCTAAACAAGAGAAACTGGAATTTGAAGTAAGGAGTCTCTTTCCACTATGTGGTGGAATTTTTTTTTTCATTTATAAAATTTTATTTAAAGAGAAAAAAAAGCAAAACAGAAAAAAGGTAGCAACAATACAGAATTCTAAAAGAAAAAAAGAAAAAACCACTAAGTAATCACTAGTTGATAAATTACATATTGTCATCTTGGATGTAGTTGTTCAGGTTACAAAGTTAAAGGATACATAGTAGACATTCAAACAGTGAGACTGCAAACAGTTCTGCTCAAAGATCCAACAAAGATTCAGCAATATGGTCATTCATTTTACACACTCAAACATACATGCAGTTATGTCCCTTAGAGCACTTACTTTTCCTTTCTTTTTTATAATAGCAATTGCACATTTTGAGTATTATTACTCTTATAGTTCTTATCGCTTTTTACGCTAGAGAAACAATTTAATATTTATAAATATGATGTTTGTTTATTTTACTAATGAGGATAGTCTCAAGTTGTCTCCATTTACCTATGAAGGCCTCAAGATCATCCTTTTTTATAGCTGAGTAATATTCCATTGTATAAAAATACCACATCTTTTTCATCCACTGTGCAATTGATGGGTATCTTAGTTGTTTCCAAGATTTAGCTAATACAAATTGTGCTGCTATGAACATAGGTGCACATATATCACTATGATATGAACTTTTCAGTTCTTCTGGGAAAATACCCAGGAGTGGAATAGCTGGACTGAATGGGGCTTCCAGTCCTAGTCTTCTGAGAATTCTCCATATGGATTTCCATAGTGCTTGCTCCAGTCTACATTCCCACCAACAGTGGAGCACTGTTCCTTTTTCCCTGCAGCTTTGCCAACACTTTTTATCAGTTGATTTCTTGATGGCAGCTATTTTTTTCTGGAGTGAGGTGTAATCTTAATGTTGTTTTAATTTGCATTTCTCGAATGACCAGTGATGGTGAACATTTCTTCATGTATTTATTTGCCATTTGTATATCTTCCTCTGAGAACTGTGTGTTCATCTCCGATGCCCATTTTTGGAGAGTGTCTTTGAATTTGGGGGGCTTGATGTTTTTCAATTCTTTATATGTTCAGGATATAAGTCCTTTGTCTGAGAGGTTGCTGGCTAAAATTCTTTCCCACTCTGTGGATTTTCTTTTCACTCTGTTTGTGATTTCTTTTGAAGTGCAGAAACTTTTTGTTGACTCTTTGAAGTGTTTCCTGTGCAGTTTGCATTTTGTTCATGAATTCTCTGCCTACCCCTATGTCTCCAAGACTTCTACCTACCTTGTCTTCCAGTAGATTTAGTGTTTCTGCTTTATTATTGAGGTCTTTGATCCATTTAGACTTTAGTTTTGTGCATGGTGATATGCACGGATCTAGTTTCAGTCTTCGGCATGTAGAGAGCCAATTTTTCCAACACCATTTATTAAAGAGACTATCCTTCTTTCAGTGGACATATTTAGCCCCTTTGTGAAATATCAGGTGGCTGAGTGTCTTTGTAGTTGTGCTTGCATCTTCTAATCCGTTCCGATCCTCAGTTCTATTTCTTTGCCAGTACCATGCTGATTTTATCACTGTGGCTTTGTAGTGTAGATTCAAGTCAGGAATTGAGATGCCTCCTGCCTTGCCTTGTTGCCCAGAATTGCCGTTGCTATTCTAGGTTTCTTCTGTGTCCAAATGAATTTTAGGAGTGTTTTCTCTAGATCTGCGAGGTATCTCATTGGTATTTTGATTGGGATTGTGTAAATCTGTATAACAGTTTTGGGAGTATGGCCATTTTCACAACGTTGGTTCTTCCTAACCAAGAGCAAGGAATATCCTTCCATTTTCTAATATCCTCTTCAATCTCCTTTTTCAGTGTAGTATAATTTTCAGCATATAGGTCTTTTACATTTTTAGTTAAGTTGATTCCTAAGTATTTTGTTTTTTAGATGTTATTGTAAAGGGCAATATTTCCATAATTTCTCTCTCAGTGAGTTTTTTGTTTGTGTGCAGAAATGCTATTGATTTTTGAGCACTAACTTTGTATCCAGCTACACTGCTAAACCTGTTTATTATGTCTAGTAGTCTTTTAATGGAGTTTTTTGGCTGTTCTATATAGAGTATCATGTCATCTTCAAATAGTGATAATTTAACTTCTTCCTTTGCTATCTTCATTCCTTTTATTTCTCTCTCTTGTCTGATTGCCCTGGCTAGTTTTTCCAGAACTATATTGAAAAGGAGTGGTGATAGTGGACATCCTTGTCTTGTTCCTGATTTTAAAGTGAAAGCTTTCAGTTTTTGTCCATTTAGTATAATGTTGGCTGTTGGTTTGTCATAGATGGCCTTTATAAGGTTGAGGTAGATGCCGTGTATTCCGTGTTTCTGAAGGGTTTTTATCATGAACATGTGTTGGACTTTGTCAAAATCTTTTTCAGCATCTATTGAGATGACCATGTGGTTTTTGTTTTTGGCTCTGTTGATGTGGTGTATTACATTTATTGATTTGCATGTGTTAAACCATCCCTGCATTCCTGGAATGAATCCCACTTGGTCATGACATATAATCTTCTTGATGATTTGCTGCATTCTATTTGCCAGTGTTTTATTGAGAATCTTTGCATCAATGTACATTAGTGAGATTGGCCTATAGTTCTCTTTTTTGGCTGGTTCTTTCTCTGGTTTTGGTATTAGAGTAATACTTGTCTTCAGGAATGATTTAGGGAGGATTGCTTTTTTCTCAATTTCATTGAAGAGGTTAAGGAGTACTGGCATCAAATCTTCTCTAAATTTCTTGTAGAATTCAGCAGTGAATCCATCAGTATCTTGGCTTTTCTTTGTTGGTAAGTTTTTAATTACATTTTCAATTTCAATAGCTGATATTGGTTTGTTCAAAATTGGTATATCTTCTTGGTTGAGCTTTGGTAGTTTCTATGTTTCTAGAAATCTGTCCATTTCCTCTGTGTTTTCTACTCTATGTGAGTAGGGATTTTCAAAGTAGGTATTCATGATCTTTTGAATTTCCACAGGAACTGTAGTAATTTCCCCCTTTTCAGTTCTTATTGCATGAATTTGGGTTTTTTGTTTCTTTTTCTTGATAAAGTTTGCTAGGGGTTTGTCAATTTTGTTTATTCTCTCAAAAAAACCAGATTTTTGATTCAGTAATTCTTTGTATTTTTTTTTTTTAGTTTCAATTATATTGATTTCTGCTCTAATCTTTACAATTTCCTCTCTTGTGTGAGCTTTGGCTTTAGCTTTTTCTTTTTCTAGAAGCTTGAGATGGAGCATTAGGTTGTTTATTTGTGCTCATTCTGCTTTCTTGATATGACAATTTATTGCTATATATTTCCCTCATAAGACCACTTTCATTGCATCCCACAGATTACAGTATGTTTTTTCTGTGTTTTCATTAAATTGTAGGTATTGCTTTATTTCTTCTTTAATTTAATCTGTAGCCTACTCGTTGTTTAAAAGGTTGTTATTTAATTTCCATGAATTTATGCAGATTTTGCAATATTTTTTGCCATTCATTTCCAATTTCAGTGTGCTATGGTCAGATATTATGCATGGGATGATTTCAATACTTTTGCATTTACTTAAGAATATTTTATGGGATAATATATGGTCTGTTTTGGAGAATGTCCCATGTGCAGCTGAGAAGAATGTGTATTCTGATGTGTTTGGGTGGAACACTCTGTAAACATCTACTAAGTCCAATTGCTCACAGGTATGATTCAGTTCTGTTATTTCTTTGCTGACTTTTAGTCTAGTTGATCTATCTGTTTGTGACAATGGGCTGTTAAGATCCCCTGTTATAATTTTGTTCTTGTGTTTGGTTTTTCATGTCCATTAGTATCTGTCTTATATAGTTGGGTGCTCCTGTACTTGGTGCATATATATTCATAATTGTTAGTTCTTCCTCTTGAATTTTACCACTAACAAGTATGTAGTGACCTTCTCTATCTCTTTCAATCATTTTAGGTTTTAAGTTCACATTGTCTGCAAATAGAATAGTTACCCCTGCTGTTTTCTGGGTTCCTGTTGCATGGAATACTGTTTTCCATCCTTTGAACTTTAATCTGTGAGTTTCTTTTTGGGTCAGATGTGTTTCTTTTACATAGCATATTGTAGGATCATGTTTCTTGATCCATTCTGTCAATCTATTTCTTTTTATAAGTGAATTGAGGCCATTTATATTTATGGATATCACTGATATGTACTGGCTTGACTTTGCTATGTTATGTTCCTGTTGTTTCTTTCTGCTTTTCCTCTTATTTAATTGCTTATCCTACCTGGTGGTTTCTTTCTGTTGTTGTTTTGGGGATTGTGGTCGTTTTTGTCTCTGTCTAGTATGTCTTTCGGTACTCTTTCTAGGGTTGGTTTGGTGGACATGAATTTCTTCAGTTGTTCTTTGTCATGGAAGTATCTTGTTTCTCCATTAAATTTGAATGAAAGTTTTGCTGGGTACATCATTCTGGGTTGAAGATTGTTTTCTTTCAGGGCTTGAAATACCTCACTCCAAACTCTTCTTGACTTGAGGGTTTGTTCTGAAAAGTCTGTGGTGATTCTAATGGGCTTTCCTTGATAGGTGAGTTGTGTCTTTTCTCTGACAGCTTTTACTATTCTGTTTTTATGCTGTATGTCTAAGATCTTAATTACTATGTGTCTGGGTGTGGATTTATGTTGATTGTGACTGTTCGGTGTTCTATATGCCTCAATTATCTGCATATCAGATTCTTTCCCGATGTTTGGGAAATTTTCTGCTATTACTTCTGTAAATACGTATGTCATTTGCATGGACTCATGCATCTTTGCTAATGCCCATTAATCTTATATTCTTGCTCTTGGCATCATCATGAAGCTTCTGGATTGTCATTTCATACTTTGTTATTTTTAAAAGTTCTTTCCTTTCCTGATCACTAATTGTGATCCTGTCCTGAAGGTCTGAAATCCTATCCTCAGCTTCGTTTAGGTGGTTTTGCATGCTTTCAATAGAATGTTTTGTTTCTTGGATGTCTCTTTGCATTTGTTTCATGAATTCTGCTTGTTTTCCATGTTGTTCATTCAAGGTTTCAATGAGTTCCCCATGCTCTTGTGCTTTTTTCTCTATTTCTTCTTTAGCTGCATTCAACAACTCCTTTACTAAGATTGTCATTTCTGTCTTTACATGGGAGAGTACTTCTGATTTGATTTCCTCTAAAGCCTCATGGAGTTATTTTTTTTATTTCACTTGTTATCTTTTCCGAGATTCCTGGTGTGTTACTTTTGGGTCTTCTATTTCCATGTCTCTTGTACTTGCTCAGGTGGACTAGATGTTTGAGACTGCATTTTGCTTTTTCATTTTGCCGTTTTTACTCTGCCTGATGTTTTCTGTGTGTAGGAGGGCTTTACCCACACTCTTTTTAGACTCATCAAGGTCATACAGTAAGTTTTAGGGGGCTTTACTATTGCCCCTGTTTACTCACTGTACACCTCTATTTTAGGGGCATACTCACCACACTGACACAGTTAATTCGCTGTACTCCAAGGTTCGCCACCTGGGAGCAAAGTTCCAAGTTTTTTCACACTGACTGGAGCCTGCTGAGGTCTTCAGATATTCCCGCTGGAAGGATGAGCCCAGCACAAGCAGTCTAGGGCAGTTTTAGGTCTGGGGCAGGCTTCCGCGGTGTTTGTGGTGGAATTTTTTAGACTGCATGGCAGTAAAATTGGTGTAAGGATTCTCCCTTAAATATTATTTAGTACATAGAGCTAGTTGTGGTGATGCACACCTGTGATCCCAGAACTCCCAAAGCAGAGGCAGGAGGATCTCCATGAATTCAAAGCCAGTTTGGGCTATGTAAATGAATTCAAGACTAGCCTGCTGCACTACATTGTGAGACTCTCTCTCTTTCTGTTTCTATCTCTGTCTCTGTCTCTCTCTGAGTCCCTGTTTCTGTCTGCCTCTGTCTCTATCTATCTGTCTGTCTATCTATCTATCTATCTATCTATCTATCTATCTATCTATGTACACTGAGTTGTTAAAACTCATTTTGTAGGCATTGTAGATATTTTGCATTATTCTATGCTAAAATAATTTTTAGCTAACTAATATTTCAGACTGGATCACATTAAATGTCATAATTTTTAAAATCTTATTAGTAACTGGTTTAATTTTAAACTAAGTAAAGCATTCATTTAACAATTTCATACACTCTGTGTTACTTTATTCAGGATCTTTTCAGTTTTCAAATGTGTAAAGTACTTTTTAAAAGTCACAATGAAAGGATAATTGATCCTATCCTGAAATAATATAAAAAGTTTAAATATATGAATTTAAGCAGCATTTTTCTGGTTTAGATTTTTAAAATTTTGAAAGAGGACTTCTATTTTATTTAATTTTTTATTAGTAAATGTTTGCAATACTTAATGGATCCTTTCAGTCTAGGGAGCTGGTACATATAAGAATTGCATTTTAATCCTATTTCCCTTTTTCTTTGCTCATTTCCCCTCTGTATCCTTCCATCAGCATTTTATACCTAACAAAGGAGAATAAATCTACTATTGAACTTGGAGAAAAGACAATTATTACTTGAAGAAAATATACTGATTTCTTGTTCATATGTGTATGATTTTGATTTGGGTGACAATAAATTAAAGTTTCCTTTGGAAGTCTTTATGGTATCATCGATAATTGGTTTACTGGTCCCAGCATGTTAAACTTTGAATTTTTACAAGGTTTTGACTTATTGCTCAATTCAAAAATTCCTCAGTAATAAAAGGGTACTAAGCTTTCAACCTTTTTTCCTCTATTGTCTTTTATTTCTTACATGATCCAATGCTGGCTTGATTTACATAAAAAGACAGAATGAGCTGATCTACCTTCTCAATGTCAAACAACACTTACCCAGCACTTATTTTAAAGCAGTTTTAAGCTGTGCTATCCATTTAGCAAAGAATAAACATCAGTGTCTCGAAGTGGTCATCATTTATTGCTAATAATAAATTCCTAAACAAAACCTGCAGGTTCTAAGAAATCCTACTTGTATTGATGTACTGGGCCAGACCACCAATTTGCAGAACAATTAGCATTTAGATAGGGCAACTTTCATCATTGTAATGGAGTTAATGGAGCCAATTGCCTATGCAAAGTACTTATTCACTGCCACTTACCACTAAGGCATGGTGCAAGTAAGGAGAGGATTTTAAAATAAAATACTAATATGTGGAAATGTCTAAATATCAATTGCTTAGGAAACACATGATAAGCCAGTTTTCTCTTAATGAGAACGTGAAGAAAGAGATACTGATAAATGCTGGAAACACCCATGAAGATGTTTGATTTAGCTTGATTTTTATAATTGAAATTAGAGTTGGACAACTATAGCTTGTGGGATGCTTGTTGTATCATGAGGCCTATTTTTATAAATAAAGCTTTATTGAAACATACATTCTCATTTCTATATTATTACTGCTTTCATACTACAAATATAGACTTGGTAGTTGCAACAGACACCATATGAACGTAAGCCTAATATATTTAACTTCTGGCCTTCCTTTAAAACATATGTACTGACTCCTGGTCTAAACTACATATAGAGCTTATATGCAAGGTTGCTTCAAGATATTGTATGTCTATTATAAACTGATGTATTTGGTTATTGTGGTTTGGATTAAAATCATTTTTATTAAATAATATAACAAGATATGTTTAGGCACCATCTTTGGTAAGATACATTTTTATTATTATGAGTCAGTTGTTTTAAGAACAGAATACTATATGTTTTTATGGTAAAATTAATTTTTATTTTGTATGGAGACCTAATTCTTGAATATTTTTGTCATGTCTTAATGAAAATTAGCATATAAGCATAGTTTTCTTCTATATTTGGCATTACTTTGTTAATGAGGATTAGTAGATATTAATTTTCTTATTAACAGAAGATTCTAGTTGGAATTAAATTACAAAATTATCAGTTGAATACATTGGTTTGAGTTGGGAGCTATTTATGATGTTAGTATATAAGTATCATGTTATACCCTTAATATTATAAAATGAATCTAGTTTTTGATAGAGAAATATTTTGTTAGTGAATTGTTTTTTTGAATGAATACCAGATTATATATGTTTTTGTTTTAGTGAATCCACGTACAGATTTATTATGGCCATAGATCATATAGTTCTAAAGACCAAAGTGTCTTATCACTGAGTGGTTTTTGCTTGCTGCTATTCCTATGGTACAACTTCACCAAATGCAAGTTGACATCTATCATCACATTTCTATATCTTCATGGACTATGATATGTATCTATAGTGCCTGGTTCAATGAGGGTGCTAAATAAATAGATTGAAGTATTGCTGTAATGAAAAATTTTGTATTCAAAAATTTCTCCTAGAATTTCAAAATATTTTTTCCATTACTACTTTTACCAGAAACTTTCTTAAAATGCAGCAGGGAATTAGTTGTCTAAATCTCTGTTTCCCACACCTGACTATGCAAGCTTTCATATGGAGGGATTATGCTTGACTTGTACTTTTATTGTCAACATTCAGCATATCTCAAGAACTATATACTTGAGAAGCAGGCTTATTGGTAATATGACTGGTGCTCTTTATCACAAAACTGAGTATTCATTTCTGGATCTGCAGGAAGTCCTTTTGTACACAGCAGTTAAAAGAAGGAGTAGGAGGAGGAGGGGAGGAGGAGTAAGGGCCAATCTAACATGCCTGACTGAGTTGAAGATTCAAATAGCCAAGAGCTGCTTAATGGATGAATGGAAGAGTGGTAATTAGACTCCTAGCTGTCATGAAACTGAAATAAGAGGAATACTAATAGCTGAGTTAGCGTTTTTTTCCCTTGTATAATTTAGCAACAATAAAAATGCTGTTAAGGTGTATTTCCTTGAAGACAGTGAACTTTCAGACTTAAAAATATAGCAGTTTCAAAGTCATGGAGTATCTTTTCAGACTGAAAAATCAGAAAAGATCATAAGCTTGCTTATATAGCCCTGATGAAAATGATGTTTAATGACCAGCTCTCTTAAACAGGGAGCAAAAATTCTTAAGTTGCAGAGTTTAATTTTTGAGTTATCTATACCAAGGTTTCTATAGTATAAATAGTCTGTGGTTGTTAGGAGCTACTGACATCACCGTGTGCAAAAATGGGCAGAAATGCATTAACTCACTCTCAGGTACCAACATTACGTGGTTCTGAAGCAGAGCTAAAGTAACTTGGTTCTGTTATAAGGGTTACTGCCAGGCTAAGAGGAACTACGTGGGCGTATTTCATGTTATTAATGAGTATGAGTGCGACCACTTGTTTTTTTAAACACATAAGAATGTAAAGTTGTATGATGTTTGTAGTAAAGTTTTTATTCTTTTTGTCTTTTGACTTCTTGGCAAGAGAGACAGCTATAATTTTCTAAATCCATACCCCATAGAAGGCATGATTTTAGGCATTTGCTTGGCCTTTTATTAGTAGTAACAGTAAAGACAATTAAAAATCCTTTTTATGAAAGAATGAGCTTCCTGAAGATACAGGAAACAGGCAGGTTTGGGAATTTTCACTGTGTACCCCAATGAATTAGCAGACTGCAGTTGCTTTAGCTATTATTTGATTTTCCACTTGTGAATCTAGATATTTTTTGACAGTAATCTGTATTTAGCTAAATTACTCATTTGAATATTCAAGTGGCAGCTCGTAAATTTTTCTAAGGCATTTTCTGTCCTAGGCAATTGGTGACAATGCTTCCCTGCAGCACTGCATCAGTCTGTGCAAGCTACAGAGCATTTACCTTCTTATTTCAATTTCTTGATATATACCCTCTTCGTCTTTTTTGACTTTAAAATGTCACTCAATAAACTTAATAATACATGTATATATGACCTTTCTTACAAATTGACTTCATATTAAACACCTGATTTAAAAATTTACTTTTCCTAAATATGTTGACTTTCTTAAAATGCCTCTTAATATGATTTAAAACATCACTCAGATTAGAAGAAGCTGCTTACATTCTTCTCCTACTTTTCCCTAAATTCAGTGTAGTTTTGCTTCTTTGCGTAGTTTTTCAACATAAAACATTTTAGTGAAACTTTCTTTCTAATCTCACAGTGTGCTTGTCCTTAGAATGACATCAAATCTGTGGCTGCAAGTGCCCCTTTGCAGCCCCATAGCCACCGCCTGAGTTCAGAAGCTGGGTGGTTCTTGTCACAATGATCACAGTTGTCATCTCGCATCTCTGTGGCTTGAGGAGTAGCCCTTTAGTGCTCTGAGTGTATAATATCTTGAATGAAAATCTCATGCGCTACCTTCGCTGTCTTAGTAGTATATTAATTTGGTGCCTTTGCAGGAAATTATCTTAATTATTCAACACTTGAAGGAGTACTGTGCAGAGTGCGGAGGGCGTAGGAGGACTGCTGATAAGTTTACCAATGTGTATAACTCACCTCCTGAGAAGATGTATTCCTCACTGCTACTTAGACATAGCCACTGGAAGTTATGCCTCGCCTCATGAAACTTACCAAAATATTGTTTCATATAACATCTTCTTGAGAGTAATTTGTGCAAATGTAATTTGCCTCATGTTGTTACATGTTCACTAATAGTTCCTTGATAACAGGAGAATTGCATGGCTGGTTTTTTTTTTTTTTTTTGAACTAGGGATTGAACTCATGACCTCATGCTGGCCAGGCAGGCGCTTATGCCACTGAGCTAAATCTCTGGCTGCATTGCTCTTCTAACTGCTTAATGAGACTATATTAATTAGGTTTCACTTGAAGACCAGAATTAATATTATGTATATGAATATTTATATAAGGAGTTTACTCAGTTAGCTTACAACGGCTGTCTACAAAATAATAGGAGAAAGAATGCAAAATGACTATTTGTGTTTAGGAAGTCACTGCAGTCTAATGCCATGTCTGTAAGTAAAAGAGTCTGGGTTGGAAGGCTGAGGAGTCTACAGGAACTAGAGATGAACATTCAAAGGCAGTGCAAACACTGGAGCTCCTTGAAAGAAGTAAACAGAAAATCTTCCTTCTTTTTTCCCTTTTTATTCGGTCTACCCTACATGCCTACTAGTTGGTGCCTTCACATCTGGCTTGAATTTTCCCTCTTAAGGTAGTAGCCTGCATTTCAATCATTCACAGGCATACAGAACCGTGGTCTGTTAATCTAGTTGGTGTTTCTTAATTCATTTGAATGTACATATCAGAATAACGCAGCTTATAGACCTTTCATCTGTATTATCAATCTTGAGTGGTATGAAATAACCACACACAGGTAGAAAGTGCTGTCTATAAAATAACTCCAGTATGATACAAAGTTTAGGTCATGAGCTATGCAAAATCCCTTAGTTTTCCATTTCATTAATTCTATTATTTGGATGTTTTGCATATTAAATTTACTGATACTGAGGCTTATTTATAATAATGTAATGAAACAAGGGAGGGCAAAAGTAATAATAAATTTGATTTAACAACATTATGATCAAAGCACAAGCAATAAATAAAGGGATAATAAGCAACAAAGGGAGATTCAGAAGCTTGGAAATAGGCAGCAAGGAAAGATTCAGATATTGGGGAAATATAACTAGATAAAGTGAACTGCACCATGACAGTTCTAAATTCAAGCATCCTGTGTTTTGTTTTACTGTCTTCTATCTGCTTTTAGTAAAAGTAACTGGACTAAGGTACTTGAGAATTACCCTGTTTGGAAGAAATCTGTATTTTAAGGTAATCATCACAAAAAGAATTATTTTGAAAGAGCATTTTTCATAGCATATTTTTTTCCTTAAAGCAAGAAATTCTTTTTTTGTGTGTGTTTTTCTTTGTAATACTTCAAAGACCTATATGTTTAGGATTTGGAAGGCAGTTCATTGAGGAAATCAGAAAGTAGTTGTATAATCTCTATTTTCATACTACATTGACACATTCTGGCATTCTAAAAAAAACCTCAGAATTATATTATTTTAAAAACCTATGGACTTAGCTAGGACCAATAGGTAGCTATTTATCATTTTAAAAATATTTCTTAGGTAGTAAAAAGACCATTTTTAAATATTTATAGCTATGCATGCCTCAAGGAAGGAAAATAATTTATTAATTATTTGGCTGTTATTATTATTATTTGTTTAAGAAGTGCATATAAAATGCCAACTAGCATTTTGGAGAAATAAGGTTGAAAATGTACATTCAAAATCAAATTAATGAATCATAATAGTATTCTGTTGCCAAATAAACCTCACACTTAATCAGATTTATTCTTCATTATTTCCGAGGTTGTTTCCTCTGCTGAGCTGTATATTGGTAGTAGTAATAAATTTATATGGGGCTTATAATATAAAACAATGTTACATACATCATGTAATTTAATTAGTGTAATAATTCTGGGACAATTGATGAGTTGGTATGTCCAGAGAAAATTGAGGTTTATAGAAGTTATGATTTGCCAAACATATAGTTTATCAGTGGAAGATTTAAAATCCATGCTTTCTGACACCTGGCCTTCCCTTGTTTGTTGATCCTTTCGTTCTGCCTTGTACAACTTGCTACAACCGAGGTGCTAAATAGACATTAAAATTGATTAAAATCTCTTGATAAGAGAGCGTCATAAATCAATATATTTGTTGATACTTCAGTTTTTGATTTAGTTATTGTTATTATTTTACTTTCCTAATTTTAAGATGATTTTAGTTTTGCTGCACCCATCTTCCACGTGAGTTAGCCTACTGAACAAAATATAAAAATGTAATTTAAATATTTTGAGCTTCCATAATTAGCATATTGTAATATTAGCATCATCTAATGAACAGAGCAATAATTAGTTAAATAACTATTAGACCAAGGCAAATCCCTCAACCTCATGGTGTTAGTTATTCATATATTTATACTGACCAGTATCTTTGCTGATTTAGTAAGGCCAAGGCAATTAGAGTGAAGTAGATCAAATAAGAATTATAACACATATATTTACCCTAATCTGTACAGTTTTCTGTATTGGGAGAAATAGTTCTTCCATAAGAATTGCTTTACACTGGAAATATTTATTCTGCATAGACAGCTGAACTAAAGACATTTTGGTCTTCGTTTACAATATACTTTTATATTTTTGGCGAGATAACAATAACCAAAAC
Organism: Hydrochoerus hydrochaeris; assembly: GCA_004027455.1. Lineage (NCBI taxonomy): Eukaryota > Metazoa > Chordata > Mammalia > Rodentia > Hydrochaeridae > Hydrochoerus > Hydrochoerus hydrochaeris. The sequence goes on along the minus strand of PVLA01000021.1, from coordinate 483,263 downwards.
CCAGAAGAAACATGTTTGAGTGTTAGCATCTTTTTTTCCCCTTTAGCACTTGCAGTGATTTATAACCTATACTAAATTAGGTTTGGCATATCTTTCTGGGTAGTTGGTTGAAAGAGATTATAGAAGTTTTAGCCTTTGTAGTATCTTTTTTTCCCTTTAATCTTTGTTTCTGATCAGTGAACCAAGAGTTTCCTAATTGGATAGCAATAAATCAGTACATGAACTGACTTATCTAGACTCATTTTTCTAGCTCTGATGCACAACAAACATGAGATCAGCTTGACTTTTGGGGTCGAATACTATCAGAAACATACTTTAATCTTTTGGGTCTAGTGTTAGTTTTCAAAGAGAAAATTAAAGAATTTTTGCTTTCTGAATCCATCATTATGACCATTGGCTACTTTGACCTTAGTATCCACGCCTATCTGAGAACCTTTATTTCTCTAGTTTGTTTTCTTCCTTTCCGATTTCACTGTTCATTTTTTTGCTTTCAGTTTTTTTTTGGATCACAGTACTTAAATTCTCTGTAAGCTCTCAGATCTCTTGTTCTAGTCTTTCTTACAGCAGGAAGTTTGTATTCTTTTCTCTCTTTTGTTGACTCTCTGCATGCAGTACTGGAACGGGAAGCATCCTTGCTGTTTGTTATATATGTGTTATGAAAGATAAGGTTTCTCTCATACTGTTCTGGATACCCACTGTAATTTGACTGATTCTGGTAAGGGGAGAAGAAAAAATAAAATGTCACTTAGAGTCTCCACATGTAGTATTTTTCAGTTTTTAAAGCAGGATAATTTAAAATAGCTTTAGGTTAATATCTGGAACTTCAAGCATTAGGTTGATGTTTTCCATTTAGAAGACAGGGCAAAAATTTGTGGAGGATAATTTTGAAAGCATAATATCTTTTCCTATAAATATTTTGTTGTTTTTGAATATTTAATCATTGGCTTAAAATTTCAAAATCTGCATTATTTTGCTTTGAAAGAAAAAGATAAGCAGCTTTGTTTTAATGGTGACATTTCTCTGGGGAGTACATTGTGTGTACTGTATAATGAAATCTAGTTTTGCCTCCTGTAAGTTATTCCTAGGAGAGCATGAAATTAAAAAAAAAATTCTTGGTCTGGTTCCAATCAGAAGTATATAGTATTTGATGAATAACTAATACAGATAATTAACAGATTAAGAGAATGTGTGAGCCCAAGCATGAACAGTGGAGTCAGGAGGGAGGTTATCAGCATAAAAAATACTGGAAACGAACATGGTAGCTGAAGCATGAATGAAATCAATTTAGTTTTTAGGGACTTATATTTCTTTGGAATTATAGTCTGTTTCTTGCCTTGTGTGACTTTGGCTGTGTCTACATTAAGTACAGAGTATGTGTGCTGCAGATCTTTTTCTAATGGGATAGTTAGGCTTTTTCCTCAAGTTAACTCATAGATGTAACCAGTGGATGATTCAGTCTGTTCTTCCCTCTAAAATGAATGTTGTCTCTAGTATTCTGGGCCTTAAAATGTCAGTCACAGTGATTTCCAAAAGGCCCAGTGAATGCAGATAGAGATCTTTACTGTCAAATTTGAGAAGCAGGCATCAGGCTGACCATCCCAGGTCTTACTTTTATTTTCTCATGGTTTGGAACCATCAATGAGATTGACTGCTTGCCTTCTCTTTCTATTGTGCCTGGGATAGATTTTAAACAGAGCTGTTCAACCAGCATTCGAGTTAACAGCATGTAAAAAGGAAGAAGGATAAAAATGGAAGATTCTGATTCTCATAGACTTTTCCATAACCAATTAGTCCCCAAATTGTTTGGCACACAGGATAATGTCTGATAAGCATGTTTGATCTACTTAAAAGAAGGAGAAAGTGAAGTGTGTAAGTTGAAAAGTATTTGCCACCTTCATGTTTATGAATGATTTCTATCATTGCTTGTGCCCTGATGATACCTGGCTGGTGTGATCTGGCATATTAAGACTTTCTTTGCTCATGGGATACCAATGTGCTTGGTTTTTTATCTCCAGAGTCTGTTACCCTTTGCATTCTTTTTTGGTGGCCCTTTTCCCAGACTCAGCTTTGTGGGGTCCTCATGATTTATTTTTTCTTGCCACTGTTATATGTAACTAGAGTTCTGGTCACTCTAAGTTGTATAAAAATGACAGCAGCTTTAAAATCATAAAACTCCTAGATTATTACCAGTCTTAATAATATTAAGCTCCTAAACTAGAAAAGCTTTGACTAATTCAAACAGCAGGAACCACATGAGGACTTAAAGGAAGTTTTAGAATGTGGGTTTTCTTGGTATCTTAAAAGAAAAAATGTGCAGCTCCATAAAACTCTCTGCCCACTCCTTTTAGAAGATATAGAGCCAGAGAATCACACTGTTAGTGGAATCCCCAGAATTTCCATATCTGAAAGTATGTATGTATGTATGTATGTATTTTTATTTAATTTATTTTTTTCGGTATCTGGAATCAAACTCAGCACCTTGCTCTTGGCAGGCAGGCACTTCCGCTGCTAAGCTATATCCCTAGCCCCTGCAGGTAAGTATTTAAAAGATGAAAAGGGTTTGAAAATTGTGTGGAACAATTATAAACCTCCTGAGTAATTAATGAGAGATATTTGAATTGAAGAGGATTATAATTGCCTAAGAGTGTTAGAACAAGTGTCACTTAGTTTTTCTATGTCTTCCTCGATTTATTTTATTTTCCAAATTAGTTATAAAAACTATTAATGCAGCTTTCATTCTAATTCCGGCAAAAAATTTCAAATCTTAATAAAATGATAATGTGTAGAGACTTATGGATTAAATATAGAATGGAACTACCATGTCAAGTGCAAAGACTATGTACTTAGACTTCTTGAAAGATACTTAATAGAACATATATTTCTAAAATCACTAGAATATAACACCAATAAGTAAAATTTAAAGACGTATGTGATTGATACTTAAGAGTCCATTGCTATAATTTTAATTAGATGCAAATATTATTAAAACTTTTGAAACAAAGAGGATTTAATACCATTCAAATATTGTTAATTCAAAATTACATATTTATATTTTTTATTTTTAAAACAATAAGCAACTTGTAAGATATGTAGAAGTTATGAAATTTTGATGATGAAAACCCTAGGGAAGGGCCAAAAAGACAAAGTGTTGAAGCATAAGTTATACTTAAGTTTGGGCTGGATGTTACAAAATTAACCTTGGAAATTCAGAGTATACTGGAATATAGTAGACATTGGGATGATATATGTGCTTAAATACAGTTGATATGAAAAGATTATGAAAAGGTATAGTAACAGACTAAATATAGGTTTATTATATATGTAGTTGTAAGTATTATGATAGACAGGTTAAAGTAATATAATGAGTTTTTAAGAGTTAAGGCACACATATAAGTTTATGGGAACAGAGAAATTATTCATCTGACTTCAGAGTTTCAGCTGCTAGAACAGAGATGACTCTGATCTAGGAGAGAGGCAGGCCAGATGAAGACAAAATCACACTTTAGAGAAATACACCCATTTGTATGTTATAGCAAAAACAATAACAACAAAAAACTCAAATGAAAAACAGTAACAGAAAGCTCCACAGAACTTGAATGCAGACTAACCCAGGAAATCAGAAATGAAGTGCAAGTACCTGAATTAAATTAGCACTGTGTCTGAGGAGGTTTATGCAGATTCTGTGTGACTCAAGTTTTTTAAAAAAATTAAAGACAATAAAACCAAATTAACCAAAACAAAACAGCATAAAGCCAATCAAAACAGAAGAGTGAAAGTGGTACAGGCCTTCAAAACAAGATGATATGAAACCAAAAATGGCTACTATAATGCCTCTTGTTATCTTCAAAATAAGTGCCTATACTAATGTTATAAAAACAAACAAAAAGAACAGAATAAAACCAATCAAAACAAAACAATGAAAGTGATACTGGACTTCACACAAGATAATAGGAAATCAACAATGGCTGCCACAATATATCTTGTTATCTTTGGAATAGCTGCCATGTCATATGAGGTAGTAAAATCAAACAAAGCAAAACAGAATAAGACCAAACAAAATAAAACAATGAAAATGATACAGGACTTCAGAACAAGATAATAGGGAATTAATGATGGCTCCCACCTTCAGAAGGAGATGTTCCATAGTTGCAATATTGCATATTGTTTTCCTCTAAAGAGATGCTCAGACTATCAGTTTTAGGCCTGCAAAGTCAATCAAATAATGCAAGCATTAATTTTTTTTACTTCAGTAGCTATCATCTCAGTCTGTGTTTCTCCAGATCAGCTTGTTTTTTATGGCAGGAGGGGGGTATTCCTGGCTCACGGAAGGGGTTAGCTTTTTCTTGTGACTCAAATTTTGGGATAGAACTGTTTATAGAATTCCTTCATAAATCAGGATCAGCCTGGATGTTGGGTGGAACTGAGCTATCAAGTGCTTTTGGTTTGAAGGGATAAGGTATGGGAATGGGTAAGATTACCGTGAAGGAGCTGTCTTTGTCTTGAGACTTCCTGTTGAATATGAAGCAAATATCATGATTGAGACTTACCATCATGACCATTATTGAAGATACATTTGTGTAGACTATTACGACTACAAGGATAAATTAAATTCCTCTTGGAGGTCCTTTATAGCTTTGTGAGTTTTACAATATGTATTTAATAATAAAAAAGGATGGCTGAATCATTTGCTTATCTATCTATATTCTTGTATATTAAGCAATATTGAAATTTTACAGAATTTTAATTACCTTAAAGTGAATTTAAGTAAGTTAATTTTTCTTTGAAAAAAATTTGTCATGTGAGAAATCTATTAAATGTTTTCTATAACCTTCAGTGTGGCAAGAAAACATAATACTAATAAAAATGCTTATGCCTTATACTGTGGTTACATGGTTAAATCTTACATTGTGGGCTATGTAGTTTGTTCTTGGGTTAATTTTCTACTGTTCTGTTGTTTTTCAGTAGTATTGAAACCAGGCCTTTTTCACTGAGCTACAACTCCTACTTTGGTTGACTCTGATGTGTTTGGCGAGGGGAGAGCTTGAACTTTGCAATCATACTGCCTCAGCTTCCCAAAGTGCTAGAATTATAGGTGTGCACCACCACAGCCAGTTTCTACTATTCTTGATCAAGGGGAAGAATAAGTACACATGTGATTCAGAGAGTGACTTCTAAATTCTGCCTTTGTATTTTCTAATCATGTAGACAGTTACAGTCATTTACGTGACCTATAAAAATAATTTTACTGATGCTTTTATGGAAAAGATATTTGATTTTAGAAACAATCAATTATGATTATGTGAATGGTGCCACTATATGCACAAGGATTCTCAGATGAGTGTCTTCTATTTCTAAGAAGTCATAATCCTGTAGTTTCATAAATTCACTTTTAGTACCTGTCTCATTTCAATAATTCGTGGAGTTCTACAATCCATATTAAGGCCAATGAGGGTGTCATGCAAAGAACTTGAGTTTCAGGGAAAACGAACATGAGTTTGAATGCTACATAGCTAACATTCTGTAACATTAACGACCTGAGAAAGGTACATAAGGCATTTCTTTCACAATGTTGTAAATATTAAATAGAGAGCCTATTAAATCTATAAGAATGCCAGCACATTTACAACTGCATGTAAAGATTATTTTTCAGTTTTAGTTTCTGATTTTAACAATGAAGATACTGTCTACCTCACCACATTTTTTGAGAATGAATGGTAAAAAATTTGTGAATAATAAGATCCTGCTAGACATATAAGGCTTCATTATTATCCTTTCCCACCAACAACTTTCAATGCTCAAAGTGTTCTGAAATTTCCTAATCACAGGGTCAGCTAAAGTTTCCCTGATCAGAAAGGTCATTTTAGAGGGAGAATAATTGTTGAAGAAATTTCTGTGAAGTTCTTACATGTCTCTTTAATCTAAATTCAGTTTGACCTCTTCCCCGTTTTGGTCCTATGGTACAGCTCTTCTTTCCCTTTAAGCGTGACCTTTTAACTTCTTTTGCTGGTATTCCTTTTGTTCCTCTAAATAATGGTATATTAGCTTCCCAGGGCTGCTATGAGAGAGTACCAAAAACTGAGTGGTTTAAAATAATAGAAATGCATTGCCACATAGTTGTGGGATTTAGAAGTTTGACATCAAGGCATCTGCTATCCTCTACTTGAAGACTCTATTAGGAGGATTTTTACTTCTTGCAATAGTTGGCTTTGCTTAGCTTCTGGTCATGGGTGGTCTTCCTGTGTGTCTTGATGTTGTCACCTTTGGGTGTGTTTATCTCTGTGTCCAGATTTCATTAATGGTTCATTTTGGCTTTGGGCTCATTTTAATAGATTCTTTTTCTTTGGTCACCTTTATAAAGACTGTCTTTTCAAATGAGGTCATATTTTGTGATACTGCTGATTAGGATTACAACACAAATATTTTAGAGGAAACACAGTTCAACTCAACAGCAGCACTCTTGAATGTTTTCACTTTAGCCTTTCTTGGGTTTTCTCTTTCTCCTGAAGGGATCTTATCCACTGTGTGACCTCAGTAACAACTGTGGTGAAATGGAAAGAACATAGTGATAGAGACAAATCACTTCACCCTGAACGTTTCATTTTTGAGTGAATTTATCAATCTAGGCATTGAGGCTTTTTTCTATATAGGACCCAGAATGGTATAATATAGACCAAATCTAAAGTGTGTTTCCCTTCTGTAATCAGTTAATCCAATTATTTTGAACATACAGAAGCTGCCTTGATGTGTAAAATAAATCATAAAAAAATCATTTGCAGAAACGTCACTCAAGATAGAGTATATTGACCAAGAGTATCTGTTTCACTAAGAAGTTTTTGGAGATGAAATATTTTGGGCCCCACCTCTGTGCTGAACCAGAATTTCTAGGGTGAATCTCAGGTATCTGTTTTATATTCTGCATATGATTATTATGCATGCTGCAGTGAGGCACAGAGTGATGAGTTACTTGCAGGTCATAGTCCATGTCTGCTTTTGTGACAGAGGTGGGATGTGTGGATTGTTTAAGCACCAAGTAGGAAGGACACCTCTCCTGTAACTTTTTTGAGTTCCTCACAGCATTCTCAGGCAGAGTTATGGTAAAGGCAGCACTAATACTGAGACAATGTAACCTTAATTTCATCTCAGTTACCTTTAAGAGTTCTATTTTAAGGTCCATTTGGCAACTGATTTCTCTCAGCATTGCTTAATGCTCTTCTCTCAGCCATCATGATTTTGTTTTACAACTTCAGTACTTGTCCAGAGTAAGAACCTGGTGAAAGTTACTTTCTGCTTGATTGTTTGTTTGAGAAAATGATATTCGGCCTCTTATTAGCTTCTTCAGTGGGACATGTGCGGCGTAAATTATGATGATTTATTACGAATGAAGAACTTATTCTAGTGTCCTTACTCAGCAATCCTCATGAAGCACTCTGTAAATAGGAAAACATTTGTCATTTTTGGACACATTCAGGGTAAATAAAGTACAAAACTAGTAAAAAGTGCAAAACGTTTAACATACCAAATCCTACTTGCATAAAATTTTTATATCACTACAAATCAAAGGATGCTCTTGAACCTGCACTTTGTAAGTCTTGTTTTGTATTTCTTTTTAGGCATCTGTTCTGCATTTGAGCTATTGACCTCTCATCTCATGTAGGCTCTACGACTGTATGTGTGTGTGACTTACACCAAGGCAAAACTATTCTTCTGTTTTGAAAATTCATGGATAACTTCAGAGGCAAATACTACAAAACATAAAGAACCAATGAGCAGCTGGTGATCAGCAAATGGAATATATGAGGGAAAAAGCAAGGTGAAGCCTTTGGGAATAACCTGCAAAATTTATGACTGTGTTATATAGTACAGTTCATTTTAAAAATCAAGGCTTAACGTGTACTCATGGTAGAAATGGTGGGGGAGAGGAACATATCTACTTTCCAGGAACTTCGGATATTGTAACATTTTAAATGATTGAATGAAGTAAAGGTCTTGGAATTTCATTTTTTTCTCTTCCTTTTTGTATAGTGAGAAATTTTTCTTCTGAAGTGTTATTATATATATTTAGGGTATACATGATACTTTGATACACATATGTATCATCCTGAAAATTATACTTTTTTGTAGTCAAGTGTCAAATATTTATTCTTGAGAAAAATCTTCTGAATGAAATACATTATAAATATAGTTCTTATGTTGTATACTAGATCTCAAGACTTGTTCATCCTATAGTTGTCTTACTACGTATCTTATTGACCCACTTTGCCAATTTTCTCCTACCTTCTAATCCCTTGCACCTGTTAACTACTATTTTACTCTCTATTTCCATGTATTTGATGTTGTGAACATTTAAATTGCACGTATAAATGAAATCATGAATTTTAAAAGCTTTTCTTCTATTCAAATGAAACAAGCCTACTAATGTAGATATTAATTTATGTGGATATTTACACATTTATTTATCTAACATTATTGATTACTTGCTGTGTAATCTGAGATAGAAAGATGATTAAGATATATTGTTTTTCATTTGAAGCCATAGGCATAGACAAAAACTTCCTGAATAGGATTCCAGTAGCACAATAGGAAGAGACCCAGAATAACAAAAGCAATCTTGGTCAGTAAGAGCAAAGTAGGTCTCACAATATTTGACTTGAAACTATAGTATAAAGCAATAGTAATAAAAATGGCATGGTACTAGAACAAAACAGAAATCTGGGTCAGTGAAATAGAATACAAAGCACATCCCCAGACACATTCAACTGTTTGACCTTTGACAAAGGGGACAGAAGCATACCTTGGTTGAAAGATAGCCTATTGAACAAGTGATGTTGGGAAAACAATATCTGTTTGCAGAAGATTGAAATTGAACTCATATCGATCATTGTGTACTGAATTAAAATCTAAATAGATCAAAGATCCAGGCATTAAAATGGAAACATTAAATCCATTGGAAGATAGATAAAAACTTGAAGCCATAAGTATAGGAAAGGGATTTCTAAACAAAACCACAATTTCACAAGAAATAATAGCAAGAATTAACAAATGGAACTATAGCAGACTAAAAACCTTTTGTACAGCCAAAGAATCAATTGTCAGAGTGAAGAGACAACCTTCAGAATGGGAAAAAACTTGTGAGCTACTCCTCAGATAGAGGAGTAATATTTAGAATATATAAATACTCAACAAATTAGACTTCTAAAATTAATGACTCACTTAAGAAATGTGTAAATGAAATGAACAGATATTTCAAAGAGGAAGAAATACAGATGTCCAACAAATATATGAAAAAGATGTTCAACATCCCTGGCAGTTACAGAGATGAAAGTTAATGCCAAGATTTCATCTTACTGCAGAAAGAATGACAATCATCAAAAAATCAATAAAATAACAAATGCTGATGTGCCTGTAGTGAAAAAGGAACCTTCCCACATTGCTGATGGGAATATATTCTTTTTTAATTTTATTTTTTACTTTTTGTATCAGTGCTCAAACTCATAACCTTGTTCTTGCCAGGCAGGTGCTTGTACCATTGAGCTAAACCTCCAGCCCTGTTAGTGGGAATATAAATTAGCGCAAGCATCATGGAAATCAATATGAAGATTTTTTTCAAAGAACTAAAACTAGAAATCTCATATGACCCAACTATCCCTTTTCTAGATGTCTTCCCCCACAAATTTAAGGCATCATACCACAGTGAGAAATGCATACCAACATATGCAGTGGCACAATTCATATTAGTAAGTCCTGAAGGCAGGCCGTACACCTATCTATAGACCATTTTATAAAGAAAATGTGATATATATATATATATATATATATATATATATGGAATATTACTTGGCTATAAAAAAGGACAAATTTGTGACATTTTTAGAAAATTGGATGTACCTGGAACATATAATATATATAAATAATATTTGTAACTATTGTACATCTTACATTTGATATATATGTAATTACTGTATATATTTGACTCTTGTCAAAGATCAAATATAATATAAAATAATATAAGTGTGATAAATCAGACACAAAACTTGAAAAATTGCATGGTATCACTCATTTGAATAAGGCAAAGTACAAACTAAGGGAAAAAAATAAACAAAGGATAGGAGACCAGGATGGTTCTCTTGCAGATAGTGAGGGGTCCAGGGGATTGAAATGAAGGGGAGGGCAAAGGATGGAGAAATAGGGAGAATGAGGCTATGCCAGGTACAGGATCCTAATAACCTCCATTAATGTGGACATTATATACGATAAACATAAGCTGTGATTAATAATGTCAACAAGAATGAAAAAGGAGAAAGGAGAGTTAGAAGAGGAGAGAGAGAAGAGGGAAGAAAGGGTATAAAAAAGGAAACAAACTGTATTATGTACTTGTACCAATGCCTCAGAATGACTGTAAAATGCATTACAGCAAACATGTACTAATAAATAAAAGATGGGAAACAATAAATGGGACCATTTCAAACTAAAAACCTTCTTCACAGCAAAGGAAACAACAGAGTGAGAAGAATGAGAAAAAAAATCTTTTCCAACTACTCTTCTGATAGATTAAGATCTAGACTATGTGAAGAACTAAAATAGCACCAAAACCAGTCAACCAATCAGTCAATCAACCAACCAAGGAAAAATATACATCAATGAGTGGGCAAATGAATTAAAGAGAACTCTCAAAATAAGCCAAAATAGCTAGTAAATATCGGAGAAAATAGTCAACACTGTTAGCTGTTAGGGGATGCAAATCTAAACTACGTTGATTTCCCATTTCACCCTGATAGTCAGAATGGCTGTCATTACAAATACAGTAAATAGTGAATGTTGCTGAGGTTGTAGGGAAAAGGATTTTATCCAGACAGCATACTATAGTGATACATGCATTTTTTTGTGTTTATAATGGCACAACCTACAGAAGACAAACTGTGGAAACAACCCACCATAGATGCCTAATAGCAGACGAATAGCTAAAGAAAATGTGGTGTATTTACACAATGGAGTATTATCCAGCCATAAAGAAGAATAAATCATGTCTTTTACAGGAAAAGACAGGTGTAGAACTGGAGGTAATAATGCTAAGTAAAATGAGCCAATCTCAAAAAGATAAACGTCATAGTTTTTTTAATATAAGCAATCAGTTAAATAAACAAACATAAATAAATATAAATGAAACATTACAGAAAACTAGAAGATAGGTTTTTATAGATAGAGAAAGAGTTGAGGGAAGGGGAGATGAAAATAGTCAAAATATGTTATTTGCTTTTAACCATATGCCAAAATGAATCTCATTATTCTATATTACAAATATGCACCAACATAGAGAAGACTTCCTCCGCAGAGATTTTAGTCTAGTGAATGGTAAAATAATTTGTTATCACTTATATTTATATATCTCAGACACAATAACCAGTTGTATGACCATTACTATTACTGCTCTAATAGACAAAATATTCTAAATTTTGGTACACATAAAATTTTGCATGCAAGTTCTATTGAGGTTTTGTACAATTCTTGTAAGTATGTTGTGAGATCTAGGCACGTGTATTTGTAAAGGGCAGTGAAGACACGTAGTTCTGATGTCTTCCAGAAGTTCAGGAATTCTGCTGTAATTTCTCAGAAGCAAGCATGATGTATATTACTTCTTTGTAACTTGATCGAATCAAGAATCATATGCTTTTTAAAGAATCAAGAATTTGCCTAGAGCTTTGAGCCAGAAATGAGAACTATTTAAGGACAGCATCCGCTATTGAAGACACCTTGGCTTAGGGTCAGAGGAATTCTTTTGGCAGTGTTTCTCCTTTCAGCTTGCTTAAGGACATTGGGTCTTGCTTCTTGGTTATTGGTTTGAATGGAACTCATGCTGCACAAATGGGCAATGGTTTGTGAGCACAGATGGAGAAAGAACAGTAAGTTCACTGGCAGAACCCACATATGGGGATGAGCAAGAGAGGAAAAGACTAATGTTGGAGGTAAAGGCACTGAGAAAAATAAACATTCACTTCATCATTGGAGAAAAAAATGCTTGTTTCTCTAATATTTTTAAATAAAGCTCTATGTAGCAAATCTTTTATGAGTTCACTAAAAATTTCCTGGTTTATTGCCATTAAATTAAATTATAGATATCTTCCAGGTACTTAAAATAAAAACAACTAGCCATGCAAGAAAATAGAAGAGAAAAAAAAATCCTCAGTGAGAAAGTTCCATGTTTTTCCTAATGAGCAGAAATAAATAAGCTGGAAAGGGTGAAAGCAGTTTACTGACTTCTGTTCTCATCAATAATCTCAAGTTACTGCAACCTTGAGACTTCTAAAAAAGAATTGCTGCTGCTATTGGCCTAAGTACTTCATTTTCAATATTTGATATTTTCTTTATTTTTGATATTTGATTTTCTAGTTTTGTGTCATGTTCTCAAAGCAGCATAAAATATAATCTTTGCTGTGCATTTTGTATTTTAGTGATCTCCACCTAAAATTTATTCCTCCCTCTTCCCCAGTATGCATATTAGAAGTCCAACAATTCACAGCAGATGTTTTAATTAGCAACCACTGTGTAGAACATTACTACCAGGCTGTAACGGTGAACACACATGCACAAAGACTCCTCAAGTCTAATTTTGGAAAAAATGGAGGGACGATGAGAACTACATAGCTCGTAGTCCCATGTCCTCTTGCATCTGGACAGTTTATGTCATTCACAGTATTGTGGGAGAGATTGCTGTACTGACCTGTTTCTTCTTTTGTAGACTTAGAGAGCTTCCAGTTCTTCAGCACCTTTAAATTTTGCTTTTTTAGTTAATCTGCTTTTTGAACTACCTAGTTTGAAAACAGTTTTTATTTTTTTTGCCCGACTAGTCTTCAAATAATTTTCTGATCAATTTTAGAATACAGGCCAAATTTATTAACATCACCTGTAAAGTCCTATGCTATTGGTTCTTAACTAGGGGCGATTTTGTCTCTAAAAGGACATTTCACAAAGCCTGGGGACATGTTTGATTTTTAGAATCCAGGCATGAAAAAGAGATGCTATTGGTATGCAGTGGGTAGAGGCCAGGGAAGGTGCTAACCATCCTGTTATATTCAGGACACATCCCCACACAAAGAATTATTGTCCTCAAATAATTGTCAATACCATGGAGATTCAGAAACTTGTCCTGTGGGGTCTGGCTGCCGTCTGCTTCACTAGTCTCACCTTCAGCTACCCTCCCTTGCTCTCTTCTCTCCAGGCACACCAACTTTCTTACACGTCGTTGAATAACCTCTGTGCCTATTTATTTCAGAGATCTTCTATTTGTGGCTTCCTCTACATGAACCCTTTTCCTACTTCTTTGATTTTCCCAGTAGGCATTATCTGAATCTTTCAGAACTCAGTGACTAACTCTGAGCAAAGAATCCTTCTATATTTCTCCCAGTAGGTTAGATTCCCTTTCCTCCTAGAGCACTACTTGTTCTGTGTCTTTGGCCTTACTAACATTTATAATTGAATAATTTTTTTGTAAAATTGGTTGTTCACAGTTTTACCCCTCCCACTGAAGTTTTATCTTCAGGAGAGTAGGGCCTATTTATTTACTGTGGCATTCTCTATGGCCAGCATAGGGCTTTATACTTGGTGGTCAATATGTATCTCCTTACTGAGTCAGTCATCTAGTAAGATAATTATGGAGAATTAGACTCATTGCTACTTTTGATACATAGATGATATCTTTCCTTTAAGTCTAGAAGGCATTTTTATTTGAGCAATGTCTGATCCTAATCATATATTCCCTGAACAAGTTAAAGGTGAAGTAGAATATTCTATGGCTTTTTGCATGACTATTTTGGTAAAAGAAATGCGGCTACCCTTTCTTTTTATTACTATCCCTATTTTCTTTATTTTACTCAGTTTCACCTTAATTATAGCTCAGTTTGAATTTCTACCTTATTTTTTTACCTTGATTATTAAGGATTTAATAAGCATTGTTTTGTTTTGTTTTGTTTTTTGTACCGAGGATCAAACTCACAACCTCGCACTTGCAAGGCAGGTGCTAATGCTAGTGAGCTAAATCCCTGGCAAGCATTGTTTTTGTATTAAGAAAATGGTTTAAACTTTAAAATTTTATTGAATTTTTACTGGTTTCTTAAGGTTATATCATCCTTTGCTCAAAACTGTAATTTTACAGTAGTTTAAATAATGTCAATACAACACATACTATTGACCATGAGAAAATCTATGCTAAATTAAATTGAAGATTAATGATGTAATTTGGAGTAGAGAAGAATAGATCATACTCTAAGCCAAACATCCTGCTTGGTTCCCTGTGTAATATATAGTCTGTCAAATATAGTTAGTATAATTAAACAGCCTACACAAAGCAGAGGTGTTCCTCTCATAGATTTTTCAAATGGCAAACAGATTGAATGTCCTTATTAAGTTGATTAATCTATTTATTGCCTGAAACAAATAAGGATAAACCTTATATCTAAAGAGAATAATAAGAAAATTTAAAGACCATTATATATATTAGTACATTCATAGAAAGTGACCTAATTATTGAACTTAATAATATATTAATGCTTCTTGAGTGAGCAGATTGGGACATATGAAATTGACAATATTCAATTGTTACTGACCTAGCAATTATACTTTCAAATTGTTCAGTCTCATACAAATCTAAAATTTTTCTATAGAAACAATATTTTGATTAATAGTGGAACAAACTTGAAATAGTACTACTTTTATTTTTCTAAAATACTTAGTGGTTCACAGAGATTTTATAGGTTAGCGAGAGAACCTAGCTATGATAAACTGGTGATTCTGTAAGAAAATGTATCCCAAGTTAAAACCACTAAAATAAGGACATTTGGTATATAACTTCTTCATATTTTGGTGACATATATTATAAAACCCCTAATAATTTTCTGCACATTGTGACAGAATAATTATTAGAAACTTCTTTGTTAGTCATATGATTTAAGTCCAGCAATTTGGAATAGATGATTAGCTTATAACATGTTGTTATATTCTCTGTCTCTTCTAACTGCATTTGTGCTCACTGAAAAAAAGGAAACCTTTGTCCCTAAGGAATGGAGTCTTGGGATCTGATTAAAGTAGGGGAAATGTGCAGAATCATAAAAAGCAAACCTCTTTCTAAGAGGCCAACATGTTCTGTATTAGTGATATGCAATGAAAGAAGACTATTTTTAGTCATTATCTATTTCTTTTTAAAAATTTTTATTTTAAGGAGAATAAAACCAAGCAAAAAAAAAAACCAGAATAAAGTCAATCAAAACAAGCCAGTGTGAAACAGGACTTCAAAACAATAAGAAATCAACAATGGTTACCATAATGCCTCTTCTTGTCTTCAAGATTGCTGCAAATACCTTCAGACACAGTAAAAATCAAACAAAACAGAACAGAATAGAACCAATAAAAACAAAACAATGAAGGCAATAAAGGACTTCAAAACAAGATAATAGTAAATCCAACATGGCTACCATAATATATCCTGTTATCTTTGAAATAGCTGCCCATGCCATTGGATATAATAAGATCAAACAAAACAAAATAGAATAAAACTCAACCTGACAAAATAGTGAAAATGATACATAACTTCAAAACAAGATAATAGGGAATTAATAATGACTACCACCTGTAGACAGAGATCCCCAATAGATGCTACATTGCATATTGTTATCTTCTGAAGAGATGATCAGACTACTGGTTTTAGACTTGCAAAGTCAGTGAAATACTACAAGCATTAAATTGAATTTTACCTCAATAGCTATCATTGCAGCCTGTGTTTCTCTGGATCAGCTTGTTGCTTATGGTGATGGGGTAGGGGTAAGGTTGGCCTTTTCTTGTTTCCCAACCTGTGTGCTGGAAGGAGCTGGCATCTGACTGTTCCCCTAGCAGCCTGTGCATGGTGCTGATTTTCAGGAGGGCTTGCTTGTTGGTGACTTCTTGTTCTCTTTCCCCACAGTCTGCAAATGGTGCTGACTCACAGGAAAAGGCTGGCCTTATCTATTTCTTGATCTTAGAGCTTTGGAAATTCCTTAGTCAACCCTGCAGACTCATAGGAATGTAGGTATGTTCATGAGAATTCCCATGGTATCCATGTGCTTAGGAAGATGGTTGATAAGGGGATGTGGGAAATGTATTTCTGCCAAGGAGTGAGGTAACCCTCAATAGTTTCAGTCTTTGAAAAGCATGGGTAACAGCTTGAGCTCAGGCCTGCTCCAGAGACAGAATAGAATAACTTTCTAGGGATCAGTCTAATATGCATGTGTGAGTGGGTTAGCAGTTCATGTGCATATTTCCTTGCAGGGAAAATCCTTGGCTGGGGAGAGGAAGAGATTAGGTTTGGGTCATAAATTTTTATTTACTCCCTAATTCCTCTCAGGGTAGAATAATAATAACAATAAATCCATGAAGAAATGGCAAGTATTGCTGGGGTGGAGAAGGAAAAGCTATTCTCAGGTGAGAATGTTGTTTCCTTTTCTGATCTTGTTTTTTAGATAAATAGGCTAAAATGAGAATCTCCACATCCTCTAATGTCTGTTTGTCTGATTAATATAGAGTGTGAGAAGCTAACAGTACTCTTGATGCTCATAAATATAAGTAGTTCCAAGAAAGTCTACTGTCTACACATTATTAAAAAAGAGACTGCAGATTTTTTATTAATGACTGAAGAACTCTTTCTTTTTTTTTTTCTTGGTATTGGGGGTTGAACTCATGATCTTGTACTTGCCAGGCAAGTGCTTGTGCTACTGAGCTAAACCTCTGACCCCAGTGAAGAACTATAATGTAAGAAGAACTTATTTTTGGAACAAAAGCTGTAATATCATGGAAAATTAAATGATTAAAAGATAATTATTTGATTATCAATGTGTATTGTGTCACTGGGTCCTGAGGTTCTAAACATTTCATATCGATCTGATTAGGATTAGTTCAAAATTACTAGTGTTACAGAAACAATATTAATACAAACATAATACCTTTTATTCTTTATCATGTCTCCACATGCATTTGATGTGCAAAGAAGTTCTCAGACCTGTTGTCAGAGATATTAGCAAAGTCTGGTTATATCTTACTGTATATGTCAATCAATGCCAGCTTGTATGACTGGATTCTAGCAGGGAAACTTTGGGTTGAATGCAATTAAAAAAGGTGATAATATTTAATGAAGTTCTGTCTTTTATTCTCTCAGTCATGTTTTTTCTCTCACCACAGCTATATCTATGTGCACCATTTTGAACAACATTTTATTGCTAATATTATCAACAGAGATTTTGTAATTTATCATCTGCCACTTATCTTTTAGATTTGCACTTGCTATAAATTTGCAGGTTGATATGCCATCAATAAAGGCTTTTAAATGCTCTTTCCATCCAAATTCTCAATCTTATTCATGTTCTACAGCATATTTCACCATATTTCTTGATAGTAGAAGGCAAGTAGGGCATAGTTAAAAATCTTTGCTCATGTTAAAAAGAATTCACTTTTTGCTCTTGTTCCATCACAATACTCCTCATAATATAATAGCCTTATTTTTTGTTAGATAAGACACTAAACTGATGTGGAAAACCTATCCTTAGACTGTTAGAATGTGCTAAATATTCTGTGGCTTTACCTGGCCTCAAGGGATTTCTTGGTAGCCAAGAAGGTATTGGAGCAGGGAAAGGTAAAATTTTCTACTTGTCCCAGTTAAAAGCCAAATAAAGTAGTTTGCACAGGAAAACAAAACCATATAAAACCTACATTATGTTTTGGCTCCATACATCACACCAATCTACATCTGTGTGTCTTCTTGCTTTGTCTTCAGGTATAGAGCCCTTCTCCCTCAAACAGAGACAATTCAGCCCTTATGGTCTGTGTCTCCTTTATTCTGGTCATTTGAAATATGCAAATTAAAACAATGCTAAGGTTGCAACTCACTCCAGAAAGAAGGGCTATTACCAAGAAATCAACAAATAATGAATACTGGCAGGGGTGTGGGGAAAAGGAATCTTTTTGTGCTGTTGGTGAGAGTGTACACTTGAGCAATCTTGTGGAAATCAGTGTGAAGATTCCTCAAAAGACTAAAACTAGAGGTTCTGTTTGACCTAGCTATTCCCTTTCTTGGTATATTCCTATAAGAATTGAAAGCATCATACCACAATAATATATGCACACCCATGTTTATAGCAGCACAGTTTGTCTTGGCTAAATTTTAGAAACAGCCCAACTGCCCATCAACAAATGAATGGCTAAAGACAAAATTTTTTTTTATACAATGCAGTACTACTCAGTAATAAGGAAGGATAAATTTCAGACATTTCTAGCTAAATACAGGCACCTTGAGACCATACTCTTAAGTGAAACTAATTGGACACAAATGTATAAATACTGCATAGTTTCTCTAGTGTGAGAAACTGAAAGTGTAAATAAGAACCAAAATGTGTAATAGATATTGTGAAATCAGAAGAAAATGTTCAAATGGAAAGGGGAACTAGAGAGGCAGAAGGGGAAAGGAAAGAAGGGCAAAGAAAAAAAAAACCCAAAAAAGATAAAATGGAAACAAAGCTTTTATACATAAGGAGGGAAAGAAGGACTAAAGGGAGGTGAGGTGAATAGGAAAGGAAGAGTCAAGATATATCATGCACAGGTACAAATTCACTATGATGAATGTGATTATTATATCTACAATGTACCAACAAAGTGAATTAATTAAATTAGTGTAGATTTAGCTGTCACTCTATTCCTAATAAGTTCAAATGAGAATAATAATAACTCTGCTGCACAGGGTTGTAGTAAGGACTGGATGTGCAGAGACTAAGTCCATACGGCCTCTATACATTTTTCTTGTACCACTGAGGAGGAAGAGGCAGCCCCAGGAACCTATCTGTCCTGCCTCCAAAACTCATAGCCTCACCTTCTCTACCTGCTTTGGATTTATTGGAACAAATCTCATTATGTTTTAAATTTATTATGCCATTTACAATAAGAGCCCTCAGTCTCCCAGATCATACTCCATCATGTCCAGTATCCTACTTATTACAGCCTCGTACACTATCTTTTTCCATTACACCCCTACCTCTGACTCCTAAAATCCTCTCCTTGTGCTTTCTAGAACTGATGGACCACTACCAGAAAATTGTGGTATAGTTTTAAACTTTTCTCAATATTTTTTCAGGGTTTTTTTTTTTTTTTTTTGTACCAAGGATCAAACTCATGCTTGCCAGGCAGGCGCTTATGCCGCTGAACTAAATCTCCAACTCTTTCAGTTTTTTGATATGACAACTGTCTTTTCCTGAGGTTGCTGCTTTCACTGCAGACCAAGCAAGAGGTGGCTCTTTTTTGTCCTATACCTGTACTTCATACCTGTAGGGGTAGGGCTGGGATAGTTGCTTTCTTTGTTCCTCACTGCCTGTTTCAGATAATACTCTTGTCTTACTTTTAAACACGTTTAAATTCTTTTTTCTTTTATCTACCAACATTTTAACGCTCTCTTCTGATTTCTCAGCATTTTCCACTTGTGGATCACTTTAACTCTATCCCATATTATCCCTAACTCTCAGCCATTTAAACATGTACAGTATACAGGTGATCCTGACCTGCTCGATTCCTGGGACTCTACTTCTTCATGATCTTATCTTCCAATGTCAGTCAACAAGTTTTTCCCTTATACCCAGACCTTGTCATTAACAATTGTCTCCGTTTTAGGCATCCTATTCAGGCACATTTTTGGATTCTCAAGGATTCTATCATGTCTTTGACTCTGAGCTTTTTCTCCTCAGCTGTGATGATGAAAGAAAAAGGTGGCAGAAATGAGCATTGTGAATTTTTCCTATAGGTAATATTATATGCTTTTATGTTACTAAAGTGCACCAGTCAACTTCATGGAAAATATAATTGTGATTACTCTGCAACCTCTATAGGAGGTAAATGCAGCTCTGAAAACAGTGCTTTGGGTTAATTATGAGATTTTTTTTTTAAGCACAGATGTAGGGATGCTGCTGTGTAGACTCTAGAAGTTGCTGTAAAGTCCTGCATTCCATGTGTGTGTGAGAGTGAAAAAGGAGGGATATATATATATCCATATATATATATATATGGAGAGAGAGAGAGAGAGAGAGAGGGAGGGAGACAGAGGAGAGACAGGGACAGGGACAGAGAGAGAGACATGGAGAGGATAAAAGAAATTTATGTTAATTGGGTTCTTATGTGCATTTTCCCTGATAATCCACATATTTGTTTGTTTTTGGAAAAGAACAGTTTATTCTGACATTACAGGATGTTCTAGTCTAATAGTGACATCTTCTCATATAAATTTAAGTTCATTAGACAAGGGGCATAGAAACTATATGGTATGTAATTCACTAGAATTGTTAATTTTGCAAGTGGAACACCTGCAAATTATTAGCTGTATAAACTTACATGAGTTTACTAAATGTTCCAAAATATAATTTTGTTATTTATAAAGTGGTATGGTAATACCTCCCTAACAAGCACAATACTAATGTTAAAAAATTCCATGTGGGCAAATCTGTGCAGCACATCAGATACATATTAGATATTCTGTAATTGATGATTTTCTTCCTGTAATTTCAGCCAATACAAACTCTGTTTCTCCTTCAGGTTATACATCTTAACTTTGTGTTTGAGATAGCTTATGTGAAATGAAGCTAAAAATAAAAGTTTTATTTAAAACCAGTTATGGAGCTTAAAATATCCAGTTTTCAATGAAAAAGTTAAATATGCTGATGATACAGTATTTAACATATAGTTCAGTCTTTTAAAATATCTATCTACATACATTTTTGTGTATGTCTATTGATGACACATTCAATACACATAATTTTAGTCTATGGTTTAAAGGTGAAAATAGTTATGCTTTGGTAGCATGTTAGAGTGTAGATAATGAATGGCAGAGACCTGAAGGAGGGGTGAACAGAAGCAAACAGGAACTGGGAAGTAGTTTGTACTATTGTTTGCCCTTTGGAGTGGTTGTACTGGCTGTGGTCGCAGATGTTCCTGTTTCCTGATTAATAAACAAAGTTGGTTTTACTTACATTTGTTCTTGGTGCTCACCTCACAACAGGTGGCCAGTCAAGCTAGTCGACTGCAACTGCTGGCTGTCAGGAGCTTTGAGAGGCTTCTGATATGGTAAAGAAATAATTTAAGGGAAACAGAGCAATTTACTGAGTTGGTATGTTTTATTGAAATTTACTACTAAGCTACGATGGATTATGGTGACTCTCATGGTGCTTTTATTTTGTGTTAACATATTTGATGATAGAGGACTCTAGAATTAGCCACATAACACTCAAAAGCTGGTAACAGTTTTCGGAGATTTCTCTCCTTTTAACCTTAAGGAGAAGCATTATTTTTCTAAGACCTACTGGCTTTTTTTTTCTTCTGCAGACAGAGCGATAGGATGCTGAGGGTAAAGGTGAGGAGAGAGGGTCAGGACTCATTGTGAAGGAGTCGGTGAACTGTCATTTGGCTATTGACTTAGCTATTGGTTGGTAGACTAGATCACTGAGATCAGTCCAGCTTGCCATAGTAGAAGGTTAGAATAAATTAATGGAAAATAAGTATGAACATTAGCATTTGTATACATTCCTCAAGAACTTCAAATAGCTTTGGATTGGTGGAGAAATATTTTGGAATTTTCACTCTTAAAAACATATGTGACATTGTATTCCTCTAACCATAAAAATGGCCTTTGGGATTTGAATTCAACCAGTCTGACACCAGAGCCTGATTC
Organism: Hydrochoerus hydrochaeris; assembly: GCA_004027455.1. Taxonomy (NCBI): domain Eukaryota; kingdom Metazoa; phylum Chordata; class Mammalia; order Rodentia; family Hydrochaeridae; genus Hydrochoerus; species Hydrochoerus hydrochaeris. The sequence goes on along the minus strand of PVLA01000021.1, from coordinate 461,548 downwards.
TATGGCAGGTGAATTACTGACTAAAGACCTAAACTAGAGATTCAAGGTCCTTCAATGTAGAAACAGGATGGCTGAGTTGGGTAACATGAAACTGGGAGATTCTTAGCTTACTGTATGTCAGAAATACAGAGGTAAGTAGACTTGTGGTTTTTCAAAGGCAAGTAGTGGTGGAAAAGCAACAAAGCTGGTGATTAAACTTATGGGTTCTATGGAGAGACACCAGGAAAACAATCTTTGCTTTACCTTTTTCTACCTATGACAAACTAAGGTAAATTAATCCATGTGTACTTTTTGTTTCTCTATCTCTAATGTGGGAGAAGCATTTGGTACATAGAGGATTTAGAACACAGAAAAACACTTGAAACAGAGTCTGTTATATGCCGACATGTCATATTTGGGGTGATTTTTGGGGTGGCAGTGGGTAAAATTGCCCTATAATGTAGGACAACAATGGTGTTTTGGGTAAGAAAATATCCTTAGGCTGTTTTGGGGTTCGTATATGAAAACTGCTACTCAATGTAAATAATATTAACATTAGCACAAAAAGAAACTATACATGTTTTCTAGCTTTGTTTATTGAAATAAATTTCAGTATGTTGGAAAATTTGAATTAACACAACTTCTCTTGAGAATAATTTAATTTTCTCTCATACATTTTTTCACAGTTACTCTATTGCCCAGTCAACAGCATTTTAGTTTATTAATTTGTTTGATTGTAAAAATCCTCTTGTTCCTGTTCTGTTTCTAGAGCCATGATGGAGAGCTGCATGTTAATTCTTTAATCTTACAATCATACAAATGGAGTTCAGAATACTGACTTACATACAAATCTTTGGTCCAGTCTGCAATGTTTTCATTTGCATATTTTAAATTAGTCTGCTTTCAGTTCAATGATCTTTGTCTAATTTTATACTTATAAATATGTGGCAGATGTTGTTTAGCTAAACTTAAAAATTAGGAATAATTGTTGTAGAAATGGTGCTCCTATATATGCTATTTTGTGAACCATGGGAGAGTGATTATTCAAAAAAAGAGAAGAGAATTCCCTGGAAAAAATACAAGTCTTTGAGACATTGATTTATAAAAGAATGACTCGAAAATTATTATGAAATCAAATAAGTTAGGACTGTAATTTCAAGCTGTGCTCTGATTTATCTTATGCTGTCTGATATTGCCACATAAGTGATGCCAGTGTGGTCAAACATTTAAATGCAAATTTGTAAAACTAAATGCTTTACTTTGTTGATACCACTTTGTTTAAGCTTGAAATTCCCAAAAGATTTATCATGATTTTTGAGTTACCTTTTGAAATGGAAACTTTTGATAAAAATAGCAGATATGGAGAATAAACTGAATAATAACATAATTCAGCAAATTCAAAACATCGATCATCTCCTGGCTGAGTAAACTGAAACCAAGTTGGACAAAATGAGCACTGTCTGCCAGCTGATAGAAGAATCAGAGCTGTTTGTGTGACAAACAAGGAAGTATAAAACACAAAAGGTCAAGTCCAGCTGGAGCTGGAAAGAGAAAATCAGATCAATAAACTCTAGTGGCAAGTGATGTTTCCAGGCTTTGTCAAGTGATTAGAACTTCACTTTAGCAAGAAGGATGCAAATTCATCATGGGTTTGCCTCCCTGTATCTTGTGGGGTGGGCTAGACCTCAAAGGGGCTTACATTTTCTTCTCTGTGTCTTTTTGTGTGCCTTCTTTGTCTGGATAAGTCTATCTGGCCAAGTACATTGCCTCTGAAACCAATGATGGAAATCACAGAAGTAGAATTTCTTGGCAAATTTCTTAGCGCACAAGTAGTTTATCAGATGGTTAGAGAAGGGAAATGAGCTAATGATAATTTATCCTTTTTATAGTTAATGTTCATCTAAAAAAGTTTCCCCTAATTATTATATTTTAGCAGGCTTTTGTTTGTACCCCATAGAATAGGAATTATTAACGATCCTCATTGGGTTATGGCACGTAATGAAATGTGCCCAGTATTAAAATTGAAGTAGGATTGCTTGTTTGCTGTGTTAACATGTATTACTAGTTAATTTAGAATCTTACTGGGAGTATTTCATTACTTGGGTACCTCTGGAGTATACAGAGAAAGTGCTCAAATTTTAAAATTAAGCATAATTTTTCTTTTGGTTAAAAATCTAGTTTGCAATGTAAGATGGAACAGAATATTTAAAAGACAAAGCTAGAAAATAATATTTTACTTGTTATAATTTTTCTTAAAAATATCTTTTCCACTATCTGATGCCTTTAAAATACAATGCTTATTGTTTTCTAGCAATTGCAATACAAAGCTAAATTGATATGTGTTGATATATATACATATATATATATATATATATATATATATATCAAGTTAAACTTATATAAATTTAGCAATAACGAGACTGCAGCAATAAAATAAAATGTTCTGGCTAGATTTTACCTACTTTGCTTGAATATGGACAATAACTTTCACATAGAAAAGATTTGCCATAAGTCAAAACAAACCATAGTAACATTTTTTTTTTTTTGATCTGTGTCATACTAGGTGAAGGTTGTCACCTATTAGTTTGTCATTGTTTAGAAATCTGAGTGGTTTCTCACTTGGGGCATTGACTTCCTCTAGCTATGGGCTGAAAACACTGTGGAGGCTGTCACCTGTGCACCTTCACAGCATTATTTTAGCGCTTACACAAGGTGACATCCATATCTCTGTTCTGGCAGCCATTCATCTAACTCCACAACCATTCATTTTTGTCAACACTGTTTGGTCAGACTATTTATGCTGTGGACTTTGGAGGTCTATGTTTTCAGTACCTTGTATCAAGTCTGTAAAAACCTAGAGAATGAATTCTGAGTTGTTTGCTGATTCTCCTAGTGCAACCCAAAAGGATTACACCAAAAAATGATGGAGTGAGGATGGAAAGGGAGGATCTGCATGAGGCAGAAAATGTCTTCACAGTAGGCCTGCAATAGGAAAAGAACAAAGAGTCTTTTCACATAAAAGTGGTAAGATAACTGATCCTGATATTGGAAAACTTCTAATTAATTCAGGCACAAAAAGACACTTTAGAACTAATCAACACTTCTTACTTTGCACAATCTTAACAATGTCTATTTAACTCTTCTATAAACTTTTTAATGAGGTAACTGAGGTTAGTTGTCCCTGGCAATAAAGATGATGGTGTGAAATGAAAAAAAAAATGAGCGAGAAATAAATGTAGATAGGAAGTTTTTAGAAGGAATCTGTGTTTTTTCAATATTCAATTATTCTTTTTCCCCTTTTCTCCTTTTCTTTCCCCCACAGGCAGATAAAGTTCAGACTGTAAGGAGTAGAGGTAGTAATAAAGCTATCTATCTTAGGCTAACTGAAAAAGTATGGATGTATATAAGGCTGTCATCTGTGTGTTATTGTCTGGTAGATAACAGAGGTAGGTTGCTGCTATAGGAAAGGGGAAACTATAGATGTGCTTCAGCACCGTTTTAGTTATAAAGTCATGGTCTGTAATACGTGGTTCACAAGTCCTGGTTTGTAAATCTTAGACTGTTTGGGCAGTGCTCCAATAAAAGGATAACTTTTTGTCATCTGAGTTTATATAATTTTCCAGTAAATAATTGAATCTATAAAACACACCATTTCCTGTATTCTAGAAGTATATATAATTACTACATTCAGGATTGAACTCAAAAACAAGCTCATTTAATATAAGCAGAATACTTAAGGATATGAAACACTTCCTGTACCCTTTGCAATATATAGATCAAGTGAAATAAATTAACATAACTAATGTGTTTGGTGAGTACTTGGCACATAGTAACACTCAATAAGTATCAACTATTACTATTATTATTGTTTTATTTAGCTTTAAATTTTAAAAATGAAAGAAGTAATACAGAATTAAAAAAACATATTAACACTAGTTAATATATTGCATATTGCTGTCTTAGAAGTAGTTGTTCTGGTTACAAGATTTAGGCATAAAAAAGTTAAAATAATCCAACAATGAGACCACAAACTGTCTTGATGAACCTACACAGATTAGTATTATTGTTATCTATCTTATATGTATATCATACATACATATATACACACACACACACATATGTATACCTATATACATATAATCTTTTTTGAAAAATTTTATTTCTATTTTACAGAGAATAAAACAAAAGAGGACAGAACAACGCAGATCAGAACAGAACAAGACAAGCAACACAGCACTTCACAAAAAAACAATTGGATATCAACAGTAGCTACCATAATATCTCTTTCTTTGAAATAGTTGAGCATAGCTTCACAAACAATAATATCAAACATAACAAAATAGAATAAAACATTCAAGAGAATGAAACTATTACAAGGCATTCTGAACCAAATAACAGAAAATGAAAAATGGCTACTATAATATCTTATTTACCATAAAAAATTTGTTTATATTATTACCCATATTAAAATCCAGTAAGACACAACATGATAGAACCAATGCTAATAGAAGAACAAAAGCATGGTAGGGCTTTAAAGACAGATGATATTAAATCAGCAACAGATGACATAGTGTCTTGTTTTCTTCAAAATAGGTGTTCATACCATCACACATAATAAGGTAAAATAAAACAGAATAAAACCATTCCAACCAATGAATGAAAACATTACAAGACTTCAAAGCAATATAATGGGGATCCATTATTACCATAGAATCTTATGTACTCTTACCTTTACTTACACTAGGGAGACTAGTCAGTATTTATACATGAGTTTGATTTATTTCATTTATGAGTATGGTCTCAAGTTGCATCAATTTATTTTTTTTATCCATTCCTCAGTTGATGGGCACTTACATTGTTTCCAAGATCTGGCTATTACACCTGTGCCACTATAAACGTGTACACATCTATCACTGTGGTATGATGTTTTCGGATCTTCTGGGAATATGCCTAGGAGTGGAATAGCTGGGTCAAATGGGACTTCCAATCCCAGCTTTTTGAGGAATCTCCAGACTGATCTCCACAGTGGTTGCACCAGTCTACACTCCCACCAACAGTGCCAGAAGTCCTTTGTCTGAGGGACAGTTCGCTAAGTTTTTTTCCCCATTTGTGGGTTTTCTTTTCACTCTGCTGGAGATTTCTATCGACATGCAGAAATTCTTTAATAAGACGTGATCCCAGTTATTGATTCTGGGAAGTATTTCCCATGGAGTTTGGTTCTTGTTCATGAATTCTCTACCTACCCCTACGTCTTTGAGATTTTTACCTACTTTGTCTTCCAACACATTTAGTGTTTCTGTTTTAATATTTAGATCTTTGATCCATTTAGATTTCAGTTTAGTACATGATGATAGGCATGGGTGTAGTTTTAGTTTTTGGCATATGGATGGCCAGTTTTTCCAGCACTATTTATTAAACAGACTATCATTCTTCCAGTGAACATGTTTGGCCCCTTTATCAAAGATAAGGTGGTTGAGTGTGTTCGTAGTTGTATCTTCTAGTCTATTCTACTGATCTTCTGGTCTGTTTTTATTCCACTACCATGTTGATTTTATTACGGTAGCTTTGTAGTATAACTTCAAGTCAGGGATAGTGATGCCTCTTGCCTTGGCTTTGCTGCTTAGAATTGCCTTTGCTATTCTAGGTCTCTTCTGGTTCCAGATGAATTTTAGGAGTGATTTTTCTAGATCTATGAGGTATGTTAGTGGTATTTTCATTGGGATTGCATTGAATCTGCATAACAATTTTGGGAGAATGGCCATTTTCATAATATTTATTCTTCTATCCATGAACAAGGGATGTCTTTGCATTTTCTGAGGTCCTCTTTGATTTCTTTTTTCAGGGTATTATAATTTTCCCTGTATAGCTCTTCTACTTCTTCTGTTAGATTAATTCCTAAGTATTTCATTTTTTTGGATGCTAGTGTGAAGGGTATGTCTTCTCTTATTTCTCTCTTGGTGATTTTGTTGTTAGTGTATAGGAATGCTATTGATTTTTGAGTATTGACTTTGTATCCAGCTACATTGCTGAATTTGTTTATTATATCTATGAGTCTTTCAGTGGAGGTTTGGGGGGTTGTCTATGTAGAGTATCATGTCATCTGCAAATAATGATAATTTAACTTTTTCTTTTTCTATCTTTACTCCTTTTATTTCTCTTTCTTGTCTAATTGCTCTGGCTAGTATTTCCAGTACTATGTTGAATAGGAGTGGTGATAAGGGGCATCCGTGTCTTGTGCCTGATTTTAATGTAAAGACTTCCAGTTTTTGGCCATTTATATGACACTGGTTGTCGGTTTGTCATAGATGGCCTTTATCATATTGAGGTAGAGACCATCTAGTCCAATTTTCTGTAAGGTTCTTATCATGAATGGGTGTTGGATCTTATCAAAAGCATTTTCTGCATCTATAGAAATGATCATGTGATTCTTACTTTTGGTTCTATTGATATGGTGGATTACATTTATTGATTTACGTATGTTGAACCATCCCTGCATGCCTGGGATGAATCCCATTTGGTCATGGTGTATAATCTTCTTGATGATTTGCTGCATCCTGTTTTGCCAGAGTCCAGCTGCGACAGGGCTAGGGTTTCCCAAAGGTGGTCAGGGAGTCGGCAATTGAGAGACAGAAAACACTGCACCCCAGTTTGTGAGTGAATCTGAATCCGCCTTTATTTTTTAGAAGCTGGAATATATATTTGCCAACCCTGGCAACAACCCCCAGTCCCAAGCAGGAAACGCCCCAGGCCCAGGGCCAGGCAGGGACAATCCCAAACAATAGGTGTTAATTGACCTCAACTCCAAGCAGAAGGCACCCCAGGTTCAGGGCAATAGGTATCAATTAACATTTTAATCTTGACATTTAGTCAGCCTGGGAAATGCAATCCGATGTACCTGGACGCCCAGAACAGGAGGAAGAGATGTGTGAGATTATTAGGCCGCTCCCTACATTGCTTTCCTTATCATTTATGGGAGTGGCAGTCCCTGCGAGGACAGTGCCTGTCTTAGGTCAAGGGCTCTTCACATGTACCCAACCAGGCCTTACCCGTCATGGGCCTGCAGGACAGCAATTGGTCCTGTTCCTGTCTTAGGCGGCCGGTGGCATAACATATGGGTCCTAGTTGCCCGTCTCTGGCTGCCTGTCCAGTGTCTCAGGGTAGCTGTCTCACAGGAATTTTGTAAATCCTCCTCCATGAGCTCTTTCACTTCTCTCACATTATTCACAGAAGGCAAAACCCCACAACCAGTCCTCACAAAGGGGTTATCTAGAGGGCCTCCAGCAACCCCCCTGGAGTCTCCACCC
>PVLA01000021.1:235791-454165 GCA_004027455.1 Hydrochoerus hydrochaeris | reverse complement strand
TACATGCGGCGTCCTTTTCCTGGAGAAGCGATTGTCACAAGGCGTGGATGGACTAGGATGTGGCATGGACAGAAAAGGGCGCCGCACTGTTTGCCAGTATTTTATTGAGAATTTTTTGCATCTATGTTCATTAGGGAGATTGGCCTGTAGTTCTCTTTTTCAGTTGGGTCTTTCTCAGGTTTTGGTAGTAGAGTAATATTTGCTTCCAGGAATGACTTAGGGAGAAGTGCTTCCCTTTCAATTTCATTCAACAGTTTGAGGAGTGTTGGCTTTAAGTCTTCTTTGTATTTCTTGTAGAATTCTGCAGTGAATCTGTCTGGGCCTGGGCTCTTCTTTGTTGGTAGGGACTTGATTACATTTTCAATTTCATTAATAGAAATTGGATTATTTAGCAGTTTTACATCTTTTTGATCCAGCTTTGGTGGTTCATATGTTTCTAGGAATCTGTCCATTTCTTCTGTGTTATCAAACCTATGAGAGTAGAGGTTTTCAAAATAGGTGTTGATAATCTTCTGTATTTCCACAGAGTTGGTAGTTATTTCACATTTTTCATTCCGTATTGCATGAATTTGAATCTTTTCTTTCCTTTTTAAAATTAGGTTGGGTAGGGGCTTATCAGTTTTATTTATTCATTCTTTCAATGAACCAACTCTTTGATTCATTGATTCTTTGTATTGTTTTCTTAGTCTCTATTGCATTAATTTCTGCTCTGATCTTTATAATTTCCTCCCTTCTTTTGGCTTTGGGCTTGGCTTGCTCTTCTTTTTCTAGCTGTTTGAGGTGTAGTATCAGGTCTTTTGTTTGTGTTTGTTCTGTTTTCCTAATGTGGGAACTTAGTGCAATAAATTTTCCTCTAAGTACTGCTTTCATTGCATCCCACAGGTTATGGTAAGTTGTATTTGTATTTTTGTTTGCTTGTAGATATTGTTTAATTTCTTCTTTAATTTCCTCTGTTACCCATTGATTGCTCAAGAATGTATTATTCAATTTCCATGTGTTTGTGGGGTTTTTGCAATTTTTTTAATCATTAATTTCCAGTTTCATGGCATTATGATCCAATATCATGCATGGGATAATTTCAATTCTTTTGCATTTACTTAAATATGTTTTGTGGGCTAGTATATGGTCTATTTTAGTGAATGTCCCATGTACTGCTGAGAAGAATGTATATTCTGATGTTGTTGGATGGAACACTCTGTATATGTCTATCAAGTCCATTTGTATACAAGTCTGATACAGTTCTGTTATTACTTTGCTGATTTTCTGTCTAGTTGATCTGTCCATTTGTGTCAACGACATGTTAAGGTCTCCTGTTATAATTGTGTTATTGATTATTTGATTTTTCATTTCTATTAATACTTTCTTTGTATAGTTGGGTGCTCTGAAATTTGGTGCATATATATTTAAGATTGTTATCTTTTCCTCTTGGAGTTTTCCCCTAACTAGTATTGTAGTGACCTTCTTTATCTCTTTGGACCTTTCTTGGTTTAAAGTTCACATTGTCTGCAAACAGAAGAGCTATCCCTGCTTTTTTTTGAGTTCCTGTTGCATGAAGTATTGTTTTCCATCCTTGGACTTTCAGTCTATGAATTTCCTTTTGGGAAAAGAAAAGATGGGTTTCAATGTCCAATATGGTTGGACATTGTTTCTTAATCTATTCTGCCAGTCTGTTTCTTTTAATTGGTGAATTGAGGCCATTTACATTAATGGCTATAACTGTTATGTATATGTTATCTTTCTGCTATTGTATTTTTATCTTTCCATTCTGTTTGTCTTGCTTAGTGTTTTTTTCCTATGTGTATCTAGGATGTCTTTGAGAATTCTTTGCAGGGTTGGTTTGGTGATCATGAAGTTCTTCAGCTGTTCTTTGTCATGGAAGTATCTTATTTCTCCATCCATTTTGAAGGACAGTTTTGCAGGGTACAGCAGTCTGGGTTGGAAGTCGTTTTCCTTTAGGATCTGAAATATTTCACTCCATGCTCTTCTTGACATCATTGTTTGTGTTGAGAAGTCTGCTGTGATTCTAATAGGTTTTACTTATAAGTGATCTGTCTTTTCTCTCTAGCAGCTTTTAATATTCTATTCTTATGTTGGATTTCTGGGATGGTGATTATTATATGTAGGTGTAATTTTATTTTGGTTATGGCTGTTTGGCATTCTATATGCTTCACTAATCTGAATGTCAGTTTCCATTCTTGTGTTTGGGAAATTTTCAGCTGTTACTTCTTTAAATAGCCTCTTAATATCATTTGTGTTGTCCCCTTCTTTTTCATTTATCCCTATTAACCTTATGTTGTTTTTCTTTGCATCATGTTGCAACTGTTGAATTGTTATTTCCTGATTCCTTGTTGTTTTTAAAAGATCTTTCCTTTCCTGTTCACTAGCTGCAATCTTATCTTCGAGGTCTGAAATTCTGTCTTCACTTTTGTTGAGGCGATTTTGGCAGCTTACAATAGAATTTTTGATTTCCTGTATATCTCTTTGAATCTGCTTTATGTATTCTGTTTGTTTCTTATACTGTTCATTCAGGGATTCTATCTGTTTGCTTTGTTCCTCTAATATTTTAGCTGTGTCTTCTTTAGATTCATTCACTGTTTCTTTCACTACTTTTATCATTTCTTCTTTTACCTGGGAGATTGTCTAATTTGAGTTCTTTTATAGCTTCCCGTACTTGCTTCTTTATTTCAGTTGACATCATTTCAGATGCTTCAGGTGTATGACTAGTATTTTCTTTTATGTATGTGGTTCCAAGGCTTTCTTGGCATGGGCTGGGGGTTTGAGATTGCATTTTGGTGTTTCATTTTGTCATTTTCCTATATTTCTATGTTTCAAGCAATGTTCCAAAACTTTCCCTGAGCCTGTTGGGAATCACCTCCTGCACCTTCAGCTTATGGGACTCACGGGTCTTGGCTCCCCTGGTTGAATGAAAGTCGCTGGGCGTGATCCACTCAAGCCTGTGAAGCTTTTCAAGGCTAGTCCAATGTCCTAGAGGGCTGGGTGGGCACCCAAGTACCGGGAGCAATGTCCGAAACTCTCCTGGCCAGAGCCAGGGAGCTGGAATTCTGTTAGCCACCGCGCGGGCCTACCTCTCCTCTGCGAGCCTGCTTGTTACCCTGTTTGAATAAAGGTCACTGGGTGTGGTCCACTCAAGCCTGTGAAACCTCTCCAGGCTAATCCAGTGTCCTAGGGGCCTGAGGGGGCACCCCAGCACCAGGAGTGATGTCCCAAACTCCCCCAGGCTAACACCAGTGAGCTGGGACTTCCCGTGCCCTTGCCGCCTCGGAAGCTGGAACTCCACGGAGCCGGCCTACCTGCCCTCAGAGCCAGCTTGTTCCCCTGGTTGAATCTATACATATAATCTTTTTACTTCTTCCTTTTCTCCTTTCCTTTGTCTCAGTTGTTCTTTCCTTTTGAGCACTTTGTTTCCCTTTCATTTTCACAGCTGTTATTATTATTTTATTAAGAGAGATACAATGAATAAGAATGACAGTTGCCTGATAAAAATCTTACTAATTGTTCCTGAAGCAAATACAATCCTAACATCTCAGTATTATGTTTATTTTGCCAGAAAAATGCAGTAAGTAGAATTAAATGGATTTTTGCCAGGATGAGTTTTAAAATATAAAATGGAGTGAGAGGCATTCTTATAACCCAACAGAGGCTAGCTGATATCTTCAAAATGAAATTTGAAATCTTTTTTCAGTGTGACACATAAAGCATTTCAGTATCTGGTATCTACATTTCATCTAATCTACTTTCAGAAGACTTTCCTTCTTCAGTCCTTTCCTACTGTTTGTCCTGGGTGACCACAGTTCACCTACAATGTCATGGGATTATTTTAACCACAGTACTTAACCAAATTGAGTAATTCAGGTCTGTTTCCTTGCTTGATTCCACAGTTAGACTTTGTTTTGTTTTCTCAGTAAACTTTTTCTGTTTTAGTTGTATTTTGAAGACCATGTTGTCTCTGTTGATAATTATGTGCTTTAAAAATTAAAAAAAATGTTTTTATTGGTGCAGGTTTGTGGTATAAAATGATTATGTTCATCATGGGAAATTGGTGTATGTACATAATGTATCTTAAATCTTTTATTTCCTATTCCTCTATCCCCTTTCATCTCTTGGTCCCATTCCTAACTACCATACTTAATTTTGCCATTCTATCACAAAAAGTACCTTTAGACAACATGTAAGGGAAGAATTGTGACTGAATTTAAATACATTTTGCTTATGGCCATTGAAATTTGAATTCTATGTAATCATGTATCATAAAATATTCTTAATTTGATTATTTTCATCTATTCAACAATGTAAAAACTGTTCTTGAATTTTGGGCCATACAGAAATATGCAGAGGGAGAACTCGGTGTGTGTGATATTTTCTGATCCCTGGCATAGCAAGATGCCTGACATAGAAATGATGCTCAGTCAATAAGTGAACACATCAGAAGTGAGTGAGTGAATGAGGGTATGTTCACCCAATTCATTTTCAGACACAAGGGGAAAAGTTGCTATTGCACATATTATAGAATCTAAACAGCTTAGCAAGACATAGAAGAATCTTTACAATCTTGTATGGGGATAGGTAATTTTCAATGTTTTTTTTATCTGCTTGCCCTTTGGGCCCCTTCTCAATTGCCATCTGCCTACATCTCACTGATATAACTAATCGACATTCTCTTGAAATGCCATGCTCATTTCTCCTCTTAGCTTTGTGCCTTGCATTTTTCTTTATTTGAAATATTCTTTTATTTTAAATTTTATGTCCAGTGAGTTATCATTTGTCTTTCAAGATTTAGCTCAAAACTTTCTTCTCTGAAAATAGTTTTTCCTCTTCTCCAGGTAAAGTTGAAGGAATGGGGACTGTGATGGGAGTTTGCTTCCTCTGTGTTCATGTGGGGTTTTGTAAATGTCAGTTGTGTGGCACTTTTCATATGGTATTTAATATATATTTTATGATATTAATAATATATTATACTTAACATATTTATTTACATAATAACTGTACACATGGGGTATAGTGTGGCATTTTAATATATGAATCCCTGGGTAATGACCAGATTGGGATAATTTGCATATTCATTGTCTCAAACATTTATTTTTTTTAAATTTTAGGAACATTCAAAATTTCTTTACTAGCTATTTTGAACTATATATACCAATCATATTTATTCTCTTGTGCTAAAGAACACAAAAATGCTCTCTATTTACACTTTTTTGTTTCTTTCTCATAACTGATAATCTGACTCATATTTTGTTGAGTGAGTGTCTTTTTGTTGATTGTATTTATTAGGAGTTTTTTGAACTTTTGGGATCTGACTTTTTATCTTTCCTCAAATTTGGAAACTTTTTTTGAATAAATTTTCTCTATCACTTTCTCTTCTAGAATACCCATAATGTAAAATATCTTTTAATGATGTTCTACACATCTGTTCATTCTTTAATATTTTTTACTTTTTAAAAAAATTCAACAGAGTTACTTTAAAAGATTTCTCTTTAAGTTCAGAAATTCTGTATTCAGTTTGATCTAGTCTGATAGCGAGGCTCTCAACTGTATTTTTTGTCTGATTTATTAAGTTTCTTAGCTCCAGGATATATGTTTGGTTCTTTTTACTGATATCTATCTTAGTTGCATTTCTTATTCAGATCATGAATTATCCTCCTAATTTAATTGAATTATTCATTAGTATTCTCCTGTATTTTATTGTTTCCTTGAAATCATTATTTTGAATTCCATTCCATGCAGTTCACTGATATGCTTCTCTACATGTTCTGTCACTAGAGAGTTCTTACATTATTTTGGATCATTGCATTGCCCAACTTTTTCAGTGTTTTTTGTGTCTCTACATGTTTGCCCATGTGATGGATCAATTGCTTCTGTCAATTTTTACAAGGTGACTTTCATAATTGAAGACTTTCTCCTGGGGATGTTTCCCAGGGTGTTGACTGGGTAGACTGTGTTGACTTTGATCAGGAGGTTGCAGTAACATAGCTTTGTGTAGCTTCTTAGCAGTAATCACTGTTTATGCTGCCTGAGTGTGTGTTGATGTGTGCAGAGGTCAGTGAACTAATTGGTGACTTGAAGCATTATGCACCTGACTGAAGTTTTAAGATGTCTATCTTTTCATTGGGTCTTATGGACTGGGCTCCAGAGGCCTAAGTGAGTGTGATGTGACAGTATGGCCACTAGTGGAGTCAGAGAGCTTGTCAGTCGGTGTCTGAGAGTCCTTTGGGGTCAGGCCACACCAGTGGGTCTGGAGGGGTTGTGTATCAGTTTCTGAGAGTTTTCTGTGTGCTTTTGTAGGGAATTTGATACTCAGCTGTTCAGGGTGATCTGTCCACCTTCCCCTCTAAGTTGATGGTGAGTAAGTGGAATTACTTGTCTGTTTTCTAGGGACCTCTTCAAGGGATGCCACTCATCTGTTTTCCAGCATTTTGTGTGGGAGGGTGGAGCCACCTGGCCGCTTCCTGTGGCCTTGATGGATACAGATTCTCAGGATTGACTGCCTGACTACTTCTGAACTGCTAGAGGCTAGCAAATTGTGGTTTTTAAAATCTTTCTGTAGGTTTCTTTATCCAGTGTGTTCTAAAGTTATTTTTATATGTCTAATGTTAATACAGAATTTGATATTGATGTTCATTTAGTGACAATTTAATAAAATAAAAATTTTTTACTTATAGGTAGATTTCTAGTATTTTGTTGAGACAGCCTGGCATCAGTTTAATCTATAGCTATGAGACTATCTCTCATTATTTCTAGTGAAATAGCCTGAGTATTAACATTGAAAAGAATAAGATTGACAGTGAATGAAAAATGTATTAGAAAGAATAATACTTAAAAATACTAAAAAATAATTAAATTAGAAACTCAAAATCTAAAAGCACCATGAGGGATATAAAACATGAATTTTTTAATTAGATGAATTGAAATCACTGCATACATTAAAAAATTATTGTTTAAGCTTTTGCTTGCTTTTGTGAGCATAAAATGGTTATGTTATTTAGCCACATTAATGTATTCCTATTATTTCCTGGAATGATGAAGCACAGTGTTAATACTGTGTATTTCATAGTGAGATATAATGGGTTTTGACTAATGCTTTTGTTATTTTAGCAAATTAACTGTTTTCAAAAATGTGCTTTGATGAAGTTTACCTGGAAGATGAGAAACTTTTTATAGTGCACATTAATCCTACTGTCTCATTATTTGTTATGATATTTTATACATGCTCAGTACTATTTTACTGCAGGAATATCTAGTATCTTATATCCCATTTCTCTGCATTTCCATGGGGAAATTTCCTGAATTCTCCCTAAGTATAAGATTTTTCAATTGAGATCAATGTTCTGGGTAGATTTCACCATAAATATCTTGGGAAATCTCACTTGGAATTGAACACACCATGTGAGATGACTGTGAAGCTTTCCCATTGCTGATTACTTATTTTCATTCATTCTGATCATTATAAGTGATAGTGGGTTTCAGTATCTGTTAGATTGTCATAAGTAGAGGATCTGAATGCTGGCTGCTTATCTTTACAGTAGACTGCATTCCAACAACTGCAAATCAGCATGTGTTCTGTTGATACAGATGTTTATGAGATATATCCCATACTAATGTGAGAAACAAGAGTGACTATGCTTTGGTGAAATTCCTTGGTATTTTAACTTATAGAAAAATCACATTTTTATGGGGAAAAAGATATCTAACAGTTATGAGAAAAAGGATATTGGAGCAAATAATTTACTGTTACTTTAGTACAGTGATATTTTATTACATATCCCAAATTTAGGCTTTTGATTAGTCACTTTGATTTTAAGATGGAATGTATTCTCTTATAAATAAATTGTCTGAATAACAAACTCTTAAATCAAAAAATCATGTCTTGTATCTTTGGGTGCATTACAGTATATGGCACAGTGTTTTGTATATCACAAGAATGCAGATATTTTCTGTATTAAATTACATTTATAAATAGTTCAGACCATATGATCTAAAAAGTTTTAGAATAATTTTTCCAAATGTTTATCATTTCCAGAAATATACAGTATTTCACTGATGGTATCAGCATTCATTCATTCATTCGTTCTGAGCTGCAGTGTCTTGGCTACTTTTATACACTAACTCACTTAACTTTAAAATAGTGCTATGAGGTTGGTATTAATCCCCCTTCCCCTAAAGAAAAGTGAGGCTCAGGAAAATTAAAGAATTTGATTTAATATGTGAGGTATTTATAGAGTTTGTGAGGATTAACTAGGGTGAGTTATGAACCAAACTTCCTAGTGGTTTCGGTAATTGATCTGTTATTACGCCAGAAAGGTTAATAGTTTTCTACGTGTTCAGTACTAATTTACTGCAGGAATATCTAGTATCTTATACCCTGTTTCTCTGCATTTCCATGGGGAAATTTCCTGAGTTCTCCCAAAGTATAAGATCACTGTTCTTTTTTCATTCCATAGCTCATGATCTTTTCATCATTGAATTCCAACACCTTAGGTCAAAATATACAAATCACTATACTTTCTACTTTGCATTCCTAATGTGCAAAGGAGGAGACTTTTTCTTCTATATCATTTGCTAATACCCTGTACACAATAATGAGTGTTGTTGACAGCTTGACTGGTTTGGCAGTGACACTATTTCTGGTTTTGCTATCTATATGAGTGATTACTAAGATAGCTGATTCTGAAAAGGACTTAAAGGAACAGTGGTACAGTGTGCCTTAGATTTTACATTACAAAGGAGTTTCCCCCCAGTAATATGACACCTGCATCTTGATTTTAAATTTTGTTTCTCTGGTGCCTATGTGGAGAAAGGGCTGAGATTGTGTAGAATGTTTAGGAAGTTAACATTTTCCGATTAGCTTTGTCAGTATTTCCCGATTTCATCTTGATGTAATTTCTCGTGGTTTTGTCTTGGAATTTATTTCAAAGTTAAGCTTTTTAATTTCAGTAAATTTTTGTGTGTGTGTGTTTCAGAAAGTGAGAGAATTTTAAGCTAATCACTGAGTCTCATAGTCTTGGAAAGCTTTCCTGTAAAGGAATTTAAGTGAAAACCAGACTGTCAGTGCCCTGAAGGTTTCTTGCTAGTCACATAACGATCTATCATTTGTAAAAAGCAGTTGTCTTCCTTCACTTGAAGTTCCTGCAGTTGGTGGTGTTTCTCCACATTCGTGCATGTGGAATTCAGAAACAGACTGAAGACTAGGAGTTTGGTATCTGGATAACAAATACTGTGTGCTACACATCAACAGTCCTGTGCACAATGAGTAATCACTACTGCACTCTGGAACATTTTTTGGTAGGATAAGATTGTGGTAAAATATACATACTAAAAATTTAATGAGCTTAAGTGTCTAGGTTAGTGACCTTCTGCACATTTACATCATTGTAAAGCATCATCAATATTCACCTCCCAAACTTTTCATTGCCCGGTCAGTACTCACTAAACACTAACTCCTCGTTCTCCTCTTTTTCTGACACCTGGCAGCCGTTATTGCACTGGCTGTGTCTATGAATTAGACTACTCTTGTCTCAGCTTTACAACTGCTTGATTTTTGGTTTAAGTTGAGACTTACTATATTCTGTTTTTCCTTCTGATGTTATTATTTAATTGCTGAGATTGATGTTTCACTACCAGATCTATATGCAAAGAAATGAACTTAATACAATTGTCTTCCAGTACATATTGTACTTTTCTTTTCTGTGTAATAACCCCTTGGATTCTATTATCACTTCAGAAAGATAAGAACTATATGTATTATTTTCACCACTGTATCACCAGATTCAGGTACATTGCTTAGACTTTGTAGAAAATCAATACATATTTATAGAATGAACAAGTGCTGCTGATCATCAGTTAGTGTTTTCTTTTAAAATTATATAAAATCATTTACCAAAATTTTGAACTGTATAAGAGACTAGCTAAATCAAGAACTTTTACTCTTCTGTGAATATCTCTTTGAAAATGAATCATGGTGACAGAATACCAAAATTATGAGATCATGCATCTAGATAATTTATTTAACTCATTTGTCAACTGTTTATTGAGTATCTGTTAGATTTTATGCGCTGATTGTGGAATGGTACACAACATAGATATAATCTTGAATTCAGAGAAAGAATCCTAGTAGACAGCACAAACTGTGAAAAATGTATATTTGTTCTAAATTATGAGAAGGAAAATGATAGAATGTTTCCTGAAAGATTAAGGATGGGATGAACAGCTTTATATTGAAGGAAACAGACATGATAACTTTTCATGTTTGTTAAGAATTTATTCTCATACAGAAGTGAATAGAACATTAGGATAAACTTATATAGAGGACAGATTGTGGGAGATTTTGCTAATAAAGCTCTTCTATTAAAGATTTTACACACACACACACACACACACACACACACACACACATATATATATATATATATATATATATGGAGAGAGAGAGAGAAAGAGATTCCTTGTTTTACCCCTGGAGCTACTTAGGCATAGCTTTGTGCAGCAGTGTACACCAGCACCATTAGATTGGCTTCTAAAGTTGATTCATATTCATGATTTATGTTGAAAAACTCAGTCCAATGTTTTATATTTAATAAATGCTAGTTGAATCTGACCTTGAGTTACTTTATGGTTTATTTAATTATTTAAATCAACATGAATAGTATCTTAAAATTGAACATTATTTTAAATATTTTTCAGCTTGTGGTCACAAAATAAATTACTCAACAATGTTGGTTACTATCCCACTTGGTTGAGTATGAGTGTTCATATCTTGGCAACTATATGTGGCCCACTAATGTGCTAAATGTGCCCAGAATTCTTGAGGAGGTAGCTTTATAATTTCTTGTGTTTTGGTGCTAAAATGTAGATTTTGTTTAGAATACAATCTTTTAACTTAATTTACATTCATATATCCTGATGGCATAATTTATATTTTAAAGATTTGGTTAATTTGTTCAGCAGTAGTTCACCAAGACACCAGTCAATAATCAGATATCAAGCAGTTAAGGGACATCCACTTTTTTTCACATAGTGAATATTTTCTTTTTATTTTAAAGACAAAAAGCAGAAAAATCAAGAAGAAAATAAACAAAAGACAACAATAAAAGCAAAATGACACAAGAACAACAGCGAACAATGGCAATATAGGATTTCAAAACAAGATGATAGGAATTTAGCAATAGTTGTTATATTCTATATTGTTACTCTATTCTATTCTATATTGTTATATAGAATATATATCTATTCTATATTGTTACATTATATTATCTATCTATTCTATATTGTTATCTGTTCTATATTGTTATATTATATTATATTCTATACTGTTATACTCAAAGTAACTGCTCAAGCTACCAGATACAGGCATGCAAGATTGATCAAATATTATCTGGGTCAAAAAGTTGGTTTACACTGCATACATTCATGAAAATAAATGGGCAAGTTTGGTAAGATGCAATGTATTGTCTTTACATCAATTACTGAAGAAGTGTATTTTGACTTTTGATCATTGCTGGGCTTGAAGGTCCTGACCTTACATTATTGATTAACTTAAAACTAATTTGTCATACTTACATGTTGAATCTTTCACACTGTCTCGCTCTAAATGGTCACAATTTAAGGACTGAATAGTTGAGGGACTAAGGTACGTTACTAAGTGGAACAACCTGATTCAACACATTCTGCTGAAAAGCAATTTCATAATATTGCAGTTCATTAAATGGTCCTAAACAACTTACAATGCAGTTCATTACTCACACTGTGGAATTGGGCTAGTAATAAGCACGATTTTTATAATAGCAGCAAGTTCAGCAGAGCCACCATGCTGTGTTATGGTGACATGTGTGTTGCTAAATATCTGGGTGTAGTATTTGCAGAATAATTTGATATTGAAATTTTAGGCTATTAGTTTAAGTCTCAAATGCTATCCATTAACAGCAGGAAGTCTTCTGTTCTTTTTCTTGTATGTTTATTAATGCATTTAACTTTTAAAATATGTTAACCAGGAAAATTGTGTTCTTTTTGATCTTGCATTATTTCAACCCTCTTACATGCTATGATTAGAGATTTGTCGGTGGGTAGTAACAGGCACTGATTTCTATTGTGGGAAATACTGCCAATTTATAAGCTCCAAGGCCTGAATTTCTCACTGATCTCCATGTAGTAAAATGCTACCTCATTTATTGTGTGATAATCTAATCCTTATTAAGTAGCCTATCCTACTGAATGTACTGATTTTTCACAATAACCTGCAAATACTTAATGATAGCGTAAATTTTCCTCATAGCATCTGCAGATAGTACAAATGTTCCTCTGATTAAATTTGATGATTTGAAATATGGGGACTGTGAATTCCTATTGGGAAAAGAATTAACTTTCAGCATTGTAATAGGAAGTGTGTGTAAGTGTACTTTGAGATTTTGAACTATTTTGTTAACTGAGAAAATTTCAGGGTGAGTTTGTCCACAGCATGAGTGCATACATTACTTTCTGCAAATTACATTTTATTCCAGTATTTAGGTTTAAGTGATTTTTCCCCTAACCTTACAATGATTTAGAAAAGAGGATTTTATTGTTTTTCTCTTCTGAGTGCATTTTATTCTGAAGTACTAAGTGTTTGAATGTGAAAACCATACTAATTCTATTTGTTATTGATACATATAAATTGACTATTATGTTTAGATTGTATTATTTCCTACTAAATTTCTAAATATTTGCTTCAGTAGGGCACATTTAAGAATAAGATAAAGAAAGTATGAAATATAGCTTGAATAAAGTTTCACTCCTGTAGAGATTTTTATAGTTTGGTACTTTGAGAAAATTCGGTAAGAATGTACGCAATAGAAATTTGAAGGTAGTTATAAAAATGGGAAATGTCTCTCTCTAACCATAGGTCCTTTTGTGACTTCACAAAGTACTTACAGAAGTTAAAAAACAGTGTTCTGTCATAAATTAACAGTCTCCTTTTTCTTTGAAAATGCTGAAATGTAAGAAGAATGATATTCTTCCCATGGTTTTTATTATGGTATATTAATCTGAAAGAAAGAAATGGCAAAAATAAGAGTTTTATTATAGAGAAAACTTTTTAAAATTTTATTTTGAAGAGAAAAAACAGCAAAATGAAGAAGCAAACAAAAAACAACAACAAAAGCAAAATGACGCTGACAACAACAACAATAAAAGAATAGCAGTATAGGATTTTAAACCAAGTTGATAGGAATTTTAACAATGGTTGTTATATTGCATATTATTATCTTCAAAATAGTTGCTCAGGTTACCAGATACAGGCATATAAAATCAGTCAAACAATGTAATTTCCCTTTGAGCAGTTTCTTTCCCTTTTACTATGTCTATTGTAACTTTTGAATCTTATTTACTGTTTCAGTTTCTTACTCTAGTGAGACAATGTGGTGCAAGACTGATTTGTTTCACTTATGTGTATAGTTTCTAGTTGTATCCATTTACCTATAAAATCCTCGAGTTTATTGGTCAACATTTTGTTTTCTATTTTTGCTTTGGAAATACAGGTTTATCAAGCATTTAATAATGTGACAGTCATATATTTAATATTTCTTGATGATTTAACATTTCTTTCTCTGTTGTCATGCCCTCTTAAATTGCTTTTGTTAAGTTTTACTCCATATGACTGTTTGGGCCCTATAGATTCTGTGATGTTGAGCACACAGTGTGAAATAACTTTTAAAAACACTTGAAAGTCATACTAAAAAATTTGTCATTTTCCTGAAGGCGAAGAACCTTTAGGATTCCTAACAGCAATTGTGGTTTACACACATCATGTGTGAAGGCTCAACCAATCATTTTATAAATGTAGTAGTAAATTCTACCTCTGTTTTACAGATGAGACCAGCTGGGCAGATGGTGGGTATTTAACTTTGGTCTATCTTATCCGAGCCCAGAAGCTCATTGGTTGTCTCACACTACAGTTTCAAATTAATGTTCTCATATCAATATTTTGAGTGCTAGAAAAAATATACTGCAGAAACATATAAACTTAATTAGAGAATTGTGTATTTCTTAACCACATGTAAGCCATAATGAGATTATCCCAATTCTTTTATGGCTATGGCACTGGAAGAGTTGTTGGAGGAGTTTTAATAGGCACAAATTATTCAAACATACTACTTTGTCATTAAAGCTTTCCCACTAGACTATAAAGGTGGAATGGGGAGGAAGTTGAGTCAATTCTGTATCGTCAGAGAAATTGCTATGATTTCTAGGAAATATCAAACAGCAGTGTAGACCTAAGTTCTGCTCAGCTTTTCACTTTATATGTCACAAATTTTTGTTATCTCTTTGTTCACCTGCAACACAAGAAATATAGACAACTGTATTTTTGAATATTCAAAGTGTCAAGTGAGTGTCTCAGAGTTGCTTCATAGCTAATGTTTGGGCTTTAAAAAACTTTTTTGGAGAGCTTTTCTTGGTGGTAATTTTTATTTCACAAATCTAAAGTCTATTCTGCCATAGCTTTTATTAACTGTAAATGAGTTTGCACTATGTATAATCTTTAATTTCTCACCAGGTATTAGATCCTGACACAAAGAAGATACTCAAGAAATATGTATTAAATGGATAAATTAAGAAATGAATTAAATGAATAAATTATTGATCTTGAGCTTCTCATTTTTTGATAACTTCTATAAGAAGACATATGTGAGGGACTGTGATGATTTGATGATGAAGAGGACCTTCATCATCTTTTGCTCTCTTGATAGCTTAATAATTCATTTAATTATAAACCTTTGAATAATTTAATTACTTTGCAAAATTTTATGAAGATCCAAAATTATTCATTTACTTTTTCCAAATAATAAAATTTTATTTTGTATATGACTGAAGAGGGAAAGGCATTAATATATTTAATATATTAGGTTAAAAATAAATTTTGCAGCAAAATCCTGAGTTTGTTTTGAATTTTAATTTCTATTTTCTTTTGGAAACAATTAGGAGTAATTTGATGATGTGAGTATCTATCTTGGTAATGTTTGCTTAAACTTTATCCTTGAGTTTCATTAAACGTTCTTCTTGACGCTGCTTCCTTATCACCACTGCTTTTCTCATCACCTCTGCTTTTCCTCTTGCTTCCAGACATCCTTGGCTCTGATTGAGCACTGTGCTACTGTGCACTATCTTTGTAAAGTGAGCACACAGCACGACTGTCTAGCACATCAACTACCTCTGGGCTTTGGTTGCATCTAGGAATGTTCTCAACTTGAGATCCATTCCTATTTGTGAAAGTTTGCAACTCAAATGTTTGTAAGTCATGGACTTACAGAAGTTACTCATCCCACACACATATTTAAATGTGATTTTCATGCTGTAAAGTCTTTGACAACAAAAAAACCCCACATAGCATGATAATCAATACTCTCACTCAACCATCAGACATACTGAGTTGATGGAACTAAAAATCTCCCTCCTGACCTACCATATTATTTTGCTTTTGCCTTTTCTCTTACCTCATGATATTATATTCACCTCAAAAGTACACATTTACTTTTATTATTTTATTTCCATTAGATACTGAATTTCCTATGACTTTTCTGAGGCTTTATAAAAGCTGTTATATGTATTAAAGAATTTTAAGTTGTGTGATGTGTAGTTGGATGAGAGATTTTTATTATGATGCATTACCAAATAACAACACGTATCAGTAGGAAAAGTTGACTATTTGAGGAGATCCTGGAATGATTGCAAAAACAGTCTTTTTTCTTTCAATTTCTGTTATTTAATTTTTTTGATTCCACAGTTTTGTTTGAAGTCCAGATCTCTCATCATGTGCAACATGAGGTCTAAAACGTTGGAAATCAAGTGGATAGTGTCAGACATTTTTCAAAACATTAAATGATTACAATCTTTTTTTCTTGTGTCTGATCCTTATGGATGACAGCAATGCTGGAAAACTGGCTGGTAATATTTAGACATGTTAACAATTTCTTTATTTTGATAATTTTTTGGTGACTACAAGCATACCTAAAATGTGCTCATCCCAAAGTTGGGTTTTATAATAGTTACATATTTAGGCAGAATATCATATTTCTTTACCAGGAATTTTAGGCATACCATTTTGGATTCAACTTAGAAGATGTTCTTATGTACGATACTGCGTTAAATTATTTTAATACGCTTTGGCTTTGTTATAAAAAAAAACAGTCGGGTTGCAGTGTAGACTGGTGCAACCACTGTGAAGGTCACTCTGGAGATTCCTCAAAAAGCTGGAATTGGGGATCTCATTTGACCCAGCTGTCCCACTTCTGGGCATATTCCCAGAAGAACTGAAAACATCATACCACAGTGATATATGTGCACCCATGTTTATAGTGGCACAGTTTGTAATAGCCAGATCTTGGAAAAAACCTAAATGACCATCAACTGAGGAATGGATAAAAAAGATGTGGTATCTTTATACAATAGAGTACTACTCTGCTATAAAGAATGATCACATTGAGATATTTATAAGTAAATGGTTGCAACTTGAGACCATACTCATAAGTGAAATAAATCAAACTCACATGTGTAAATACCATATAGTCTCCTTAGTGTAAGAAATGGTAAGAGTAAATAAGATACAAAAAGCTCAATAAACACAGTGAAAGGACAAGAATCTGCTTAAAGGGGAAAAAACAATGTCTCAGGGAAAATGAGGAAAAAGAAAAAAGAAGGGGAAAGAAAAAAATATCTAAAATCATATAAACACACTTAGATAGCTAAGGTGATTATGCTACAAACTGTATAAGTTCTCGGAACAAAAAGTTAACATTCATGGGATTGGAACAATTGTGCATATTATTGTATGGTGACCTGAGGAACTCTTGAAGATCATGATGTAAAATAACAGCACTAGTTAACACTCATACCATCTTGTTTTGAAGGCCTATATTGTCAGTGTTCTGGGCTCTTTGCTATTGCTGTTTATATGTCTTTTTCATTTTTTTTTTCTAGGAAGTTGATTTGCTGTGTCCTGTTTTGTTTTGTTTTTCCCTCTAATACAGAAAGAATAAGTATACATGTAGAGACCCATGCATGCCTAGAACTTCTAAACAGTTTATGAAAACTGATTATATAATGCATGATGAAATGAACAGCTACTTTGAAGAAAAAAAGACACTAAGGTACCCAGTACTGATTCTGTAGCCTCATGATATAAAATTCAGAAATAGTATTATTCTTTGTTCAGAGTGATTTTAGTCTGTTTTGTTTTGTTTAATTTCAACATATGTGAAAGTATGGACAGCTATTTTGAAGAGAATGAGAGACATTGTGGCAGCCATTGTTGATTTCCCTGTTGTCTGGTCTTGAAGACCTAAAATGCCTTCATCATCCTGTTCTGATAAGTTTTATGCTATTTTGTTTTGTATGAATTCATTGTATGTGAAGATATAGACAACTATTTGGAAGAAAACAAGAGACAATGTGATAAACAGTGAAGATCTCCGGTTGTCTTGCTTTGAAATTTGTGTCTTTTATATTGTTTTCTTATGATCTGTTCTGTTTTTACTTTTAACCCCTTTAAAATAAAAAAATGAAAAAAAACAGTTGGTACCAGAGTATACTTACACAATTAACATTTTTTTCTGTTACTGCTTTTTCATTTTTTAATTCTTGAGAAGAATTATACTATTTTAAGCTTAATTTATAGAAGAATGAAACCATGTTAAATGCTTAATGGCAGCATCACTTACCATTTCCAGAAATTTGTTATTTATAGATCATTTTTATTTACCTAAAAATACTTGTTCTAGAAAAATGATGGTAATTCAGAAGAAAAAATAATTCATATGATAGTGTATTGAATGATTCAAATATCCAAGCAGACTTTTTGATGATGACTCTAAATTGACTTAATTGATTTGTGTATAATTTATTTTTTGGCAAAAGTTTTGAGACTTTTTGAAAAAAGTCAAAAGAAGAGGATTTTTTTTCCAATGTGATCTTTTTAAAAAAATTTAATTTTTCTGGTACTGGGGATTGAACTCATGACCTAGCACTTGCCAGGCAGGTGATTGTGCTGCTGAGCTATATCCTTGGCCTCAAAATGATATACACGTATGTATATATTTTGAAGAGAAAAAAACCAATAAAAACAATGGTACAAAATCTCAAAATAAGATTGTAGGAGACTAACAGAGTTTACCACATTGTGTATTGTCATTTTCAAAGTAGTTGCTCCTATTACAAGCTATAAGCATGAAGAATTGACCAAATAATATAGGCACAAACCTTTCTTTTCAATGGACTAGTATCAATTAGTAGTAGTATATCTATCTTAACTGTTTTTGTACACACACACACACACACACACACACACACACACTTCCTTTCCCTTCCTTCTTTATAAATCTTTGCAAACTTGGAGGATAGTTTCCTAGAGGTCATTAGACCACTCTGCCATTCTAAGCAGAATTTGACTTTGTAATGTTCTGATAATGTTCCTGGTAAAGTCATTGATTTATTCATTTGACAACTATTAATTGATTATTTACCAAGAACCAGATATTCCTCCTGTCGTTTTGAACACAGCAGAGAAGCAAAGCAGTTACATCTTTCACAGATCTTGCTTCCTTGTGAAAAGACATGAACTATAAATGAACAATAAGTGTAAAAATAATGAAATAAAGGTTAAGAATAGAAGTGGACCACGTGTGGTGGTGCATGATTGTAATCGTAGTACTTGGGAAGCAGAGGCAGATGTATCAGCGTGAGTTTGAGGCCAGACTAGATTAGATAATGAGTTCAAGATCAGGCCAGCCTGGACTACCTAGTGAGATCTTTTCTCAAAAACAAAATGAACAAACAAAAACTATTAACAGAAGTGGAATAAAGGGATGTGTTGATTTTATATAAGGTGATAAGGGACTCTACAAATGAGCTGAAGGTGTAGGCTATGTAAAGAACATTATGTAGAGGTCAGCAGCTATAATGCTGTCCTCCTGGGGATCATGTGTTCAGTGTGCCTTAGGAATAGCAAGAAATCAGCATGGCTAAAGTAGAAAGAACAAAAGAGGACAATAATAGAAGAGGTAACCTAGTGAAAAGTCCCACATGGCAGGTATTCATCACCTTTCCCTGAATTTCCTTGAATGTCTGTCCTGCTTTGTGAGAAAGACCTTTCCACCACTCATTTGAAAGAAGATATATTGTCTAATTAGTCTTGTGAGGTAAGGCATATTATGCTAAGCTTGTAGACCACAATTGAACTTATAATGAACACTTGTCATGGGCTGGGATTCTTTGTCCTTTTGCTTTTCAAGTAGATATTTAGGATGTTGATGGGATTTACTGGAGCACTCTGATAGAGATGGATGGGGTGCTGAATTTGGTGATTTTCATTTATATGACTGTCAGTGCTTGCATTTGATATTTTGAAGTTGATACAACACTAACAGTTTGACAAGTAAAATATGTGAAAACTTAGGGTGGCTCCATCTATATAGGGTGACTTCCCTTTCTCTTCCAACCTTTGTTAGACCTCAGTAGCAAACCAAACTTGCAATGCCAAATTGAATATAAATCCTGTCATACAGTTTCTATGCAATTTCCTTTTCAATTTTAAGTACCTATGTTATAACATGATTATTTTAAAAATGAAGTCTTTATAAGCTAGTATAATTCATATATACTAGCCCATGACAAGTGTTCATTATAAGTTAAATTGTGGTCTATAAGCTTAGCATAATATGCCTTACCTCCAAGGTATATTAGATATCCCTAATATTCACAGGAGTTAATGGGATCTCTCATTTAAGAATATTGACAGTTTTCTTTTTACCAGCAGAGGGCGTGCTTCACAACACTGTTTGACTATCAACATAAAAAGCTCTGATGAATTACAAAGATTTAAACAAAACAAAACAAAACAAAACAACAACAACAAAAAACCAAAACAAACCCCAAACCCCAAAAAAACCCAAAAATCAAAAACCTCTAAACCCTTAAACTTTCAAAATGAATCTTATTT
The DNA here is from genome assembly GCA_004027455.1 of Hydrochoerus hydrochaeris. Lineage (NCBI taxonomy): Eukaryota > Metazoa > Chordata > Mammalia > Rodentia > Hydrochaeridae > Hydrochoerus > Hydrochoerus hydrochaeris. Next base: position 434,187 of record PVLA01000021.1, on the reverse strand, counting down.
GTGTGGTTTACAAATCAAAAACAGCACCAAATTTAAGAAATTTACTTATTCAATATTCCTTTTATCAGGCTAGAGTTTATATTGTTGAAATAAGAGAGACTGAGAGTAGTTGTTATAAAATGAGAAGAAAAGTATAATAAGTCCTTGCCAAATCTTCACTATATTATTTGAAAAAAGATGACATATTTATTTGTTGTAGCAGTGCCTGGTATGAAAATATTGAAATTCAAATTTTAGTAAATAGATGATTTGAGGGTGGATTATACAAGACTTGTTCATTTTGAAGTAGCTTTTTTTTCAGACACTATTTTCCATTGGGAAGTACATTTCTCAGAAAAAGCATCAAATTTGAGTCAGGCAACTTTTTATTTGTACATGTTAGGGTGACTGATGTGTCTACAGTGAACTTTGCTCATGTGTTTTATAAAATACCTTTAGGAATACCTGTTTGGTTTATTTGTGTAGATTAATGGAACAGAAAGGGAACTTGAATTCTGGTAATGTTAGCCAGACCATCCCTGGATCTCTGTTTTCTACTTTTAGAATAGTTTGGGCTAGATTATCTATAATATATGGTAAATATATAGTTATTGAAAGTGTGTTCTTGTTAAAATTTCATGCTGAAATGGCCAGTCAACAAGAAAGTGATATGGAAATACAACTGAAGGATAATGTGTGCATTTCCTATATTTTGAAATAAATTATAATTCATGTGAATTTTTGGGAACATCTGTTTCTGAGGCCACAATAATCTGTATATAATATATGATTGAAAAGAAGGAAGAAACAAAGCAAAAGTTAGGCAATATGCATAAAACTAGAACCTTTTTTCTCATTCATTCATTTATTTTATATATACATATACATATATATGGCACACAATGTGGTGTTTTAATATACATATATATATAGTGAAATTATTATTATAGCCAAACAAATTAACCCATCCATTGTCTCACAAAATTACCTTTTGTGATAAGAGTACCAAACTCTACTCTTTTAGGAAATGTCCACTACACAACGTAACAATAGCTAAGTCTTCCTGCTGTACATTATATGTTCAGAATTGCTCATCCTTTTGAACTGTGATCTTCCATTCTTTGACCTCCATCTCCCCATGTAGTGTAACCCCTTCCCCCTACCTTGTAAGCAGCATTCTGCTACTTTTTTCTACTTTTTTGACTTTTAAAAAAATTACAGAAATAAGTGAGATCATGTAGTATTTTTCATTGTGTGTCTTGTTTATTTCATATTTTATACTATCCTCTAGTTTCATCTGTGTCATCTTAAATAACAGGGTTTCCTTATTTTTTTAAAACTAAAAGATGTTCCTTGTCCATTCACTCATCATTGGACTAGTTTGTTTCCGTATCTTGGCTATTGTAAATACATAATGCTACAGTGAAAATGGGAATGCAGCTATTTATAAGAGGTACAGATTCCATTTCCTTTTTCCATGTACCAAGAAAAAGAAATCTTGTATTATGTAAGCTATGATCAAAATGCAGGATGTTTAAATTTAAAAACTTGTTATAGTAAAAGACATATTGCCATTAATCTCCCTCAAAACACTCCATGTGATTCAAATGCATTTACTTATTCCATTGTTCTCACTATTTTCCGAAACACTTCTGGAAGTCCTCTTTCAGAGGACTTTTACTAGGTGTGATCAAATATATAGTGAATGCTGCTGCTGAATGCCATCTATCAGAAACACAAGTCTATAAAAACGTTATGATATATCCTCATCCATCTTACTCATCAGATATGGCACTGTGCAACTTCTGGTTCTTCCCTGAAGTCAAAGTGCCTGTGAAAAACATTTAAAATGGATTCAAGACATCAAGGCAGCCATGACAGAGCAGCTAATGATACTCAACAGGAACAGTAAGTGTGTTCAAAGTGAAGTGAGGGTGATAGGTTTGGTGAGATGAGATTCTAAGCTTGGAAATTGTATGGGGAAGGATGGGAAGCTGTAGTGTGAAGCCAGAACACTTACGTTATTTTCTGATTCAGTTTACAAAGGTTGTAAGAGAAAGTCATCCCTTGCAGAGGAGGCAGGATACCAAGGAGGAGCTCAGATTTCTTTTAGAGAAAGCAAAGGTTACAACAAGGCTGCTTTCAGACTGCAAGGAGAAACAAAAGAATGTCTTTTATGATTAAAGTCTATCCCTCATATAAATTGCCCCTTTTATTACAAAGGATAAAATTTACAATATTTACTGAATACTTACAATATAAAAAATACTACATTCTAGTTTTTATGCAAATAAAATGAAGCATAATCCACTGTAGCAGTTAGTTGCAGAAACCTGTCTCATCTTATCAACTCAGTTTTTGAACATCTTTGCTACTGGCTGGACAAAGGGGACAAACTATGTTGTTCTTCAAGAAAGGAACTGAAGGGACTCTGGGCTGCTAATAATCTATTTGTCTTTGTTTTTTGGCAAACAGTGTTCTATTTATATCATCAAGAGATCTTTTGATTCCAGATTTTTTGTATTAAACACTATTTTATAACATCACTTAAGAGCAGCTAATTAATGCTTCTCATAGTTTCTTCTAATTTAGATCTGTATGTTTGCATAGTTTTTAATTAGCTAAGATCAGATAACAGGAATAATTATGTATCATTGTTTAGTGGATAAGAGGTCAGTTCCAAACATTTATTTTAAAAATGAAGAGGCACAGAAAAGTTTAGCAATTTGAGCAACTTTATACTAAGTTCAAGATGACAACAGAATCTCAAAGAAAATCTCAAGGTCAGTATTTTTGCTACATGTAATCTTCTTTCCCTGCCTTTTATAATTTCTATAGAATGTTTGAAATTTGCAGCGATATCAATGGGCAGAGGGAAGAAAGCATTGGACAATGATAGTGAACTTTAGACATTTTATTTTCATATATACTTTTTTATTATCAATACTTCAGAAGTCCTTCCTATGTCCCTTTTCGAAATGTAATCACTGTTCCAAATTCTATTATTACTGATTCATTCTACTTCTGCTTGTCACCTTTACAAAAAATGAATCATAGTGTATGATCTTTTAGTTGATTTATTTTGCATGTCATTATGTAAAGTGTCCTTAATTATTTTTCTCTCATTGCTGAGAGACAATACCTGATGATTGAAGGTGGAAAAGATTTATTTAGCTCACAGTTTGTAGAGATTTCAACCCATAATCAACTGGCTCCAAGATAGAGTGGCTTGGCAGAGGGCCATCACAGAGGAGAGCAATTCATGGTGCCTATGATAAAGCAAAAGCAAACAAACAAAGGAAAGAAAGACGAGCCTCTTTCTTATATTGTATCCAGTCTACTGGCATTAGGGTGATGTCAATCCAATCAGTGGATTGATCTAGCAATCACCCACTCTTAATCCCAGCATTGCACTATAACTCAATTACACACTCTAGATTTGGCATCTGAAAAAGTCCTAGGACCACATGAGGCTTTGAGGGCACATCTAGACATAAACCATAACATAAGGCAACAGTTTGTTTACATTGCTTCATAGTATTCTATAATATATCACTATTGATTTCTTTTACTTTGGGAGAATATATTATTTTGGTTTTAAGATACCACATGTATTATTTTGAACATCTTTTTTTGAATATTATTTTGTACATATTTTTCTTTACACACATCTTTATGCTTATCTGCTGCTGAATATATACTACTAGTAGAATTGCTATGTCATTTATTATGCCTATGGTTAGGTTTTTTAAAACACTTTCCAGTAATCTTCCAAAGTGGTGTAGGAATTTTTGACTCTCCCTGCAATGAATGAGAGGTTCTTTGTGTCCACATCCTTGCCAATACTTGGTGTGGATTCTAGTTCACAGCGGTAGTTGCCTTGTCAAGATATTGTCCAGTTACTTTGTGCTAGAAGGTGTTACAAGGAATGGAAAAAGAAAGGTATGTTGTAGCTCTTGTTTCTGACTTTCTCTTGGTCTATTAAGGATACAGAAACATTATGGAGCACTAAAAGACAACACAACTGTATACAGAAATGCCACATTACCAGATTAAACAGGCATGAGGAGGTAAGGGCATTTGGGGAGTTTAAAATGATCTCCATGGAACTCTATTCTAATAATTAGCATGGAGCTGTACACACGGCACACTCTTGGTTGCCAGCTTCTAATTGATTCACCAACAGTGAATGAACAAATGATCTGATCTTCACTTTCAGAGAGGCATATCCATATAGCCTTGCCTCACCTCATCTAGTAATATATTTATGTGCAAGACTTTAAAGTTTCTGTTCTTTAGTATGTAGCAAGTGAAAGTGCTAAAATCTGAGGAATCTTTTTAGTAGGGTTTTTATGAGTTGAATGGGGTCCTTTGTTATAAAGTTGGCTTATTATATAAAAAATTGGCTAATTGTATTTGTGTGCTGGGGTTACTGCAGTAATTATATGGGTCTTGAGACCACTTTTGAAGTACAGGGTGTACTTTGAATGGATCTTTGAATTTGCTATTCTGTTAAATTGGAGTTGAAACAAAAACTTGGAACTAAATAGAATTCTTTCCTGGCCTATTATGATCCTCGTAGAGCCAGGGTATTTTTCAGTCTCAAATAAAATCTCTAGAATAAGCAGTAAGAATGCATAGTATTTGAAATTAGGTCTTATTCATGCAGCTGAGTAAAAACAGCTTCTTTGGCACGATGCCCTTGTATTATTATAGAGCAGGTTAGCACTCAAGTACTATGATTAAAAGAGATTCCTCAGGATATAGGATGCTGCTTAAGATATGGAAGACAAATCTCTCTCAATTGTAGGTGAGATGTTTGACTATTAAAAAATGTCACTTGAATCTTCCCTGGGGTTGGTGGAATTAGTGAGGAGACATGTGCATCCCAGCATCTCCTTTATTTTTCTTCCACTACTTACTCCTGTGCAGTTTCTATATATTTTTTCTTCTAATCCAAGCTACCATCTGCACAGTACCATAGGGAGTGGTATTTATAGTATTTAAGAGTGCAGAGCCAGATAGTTAGGTTTGTGTCCTGGTTTCCAGCTGTAAAGACTTAGCCAAGCTATTTAATTTCCTGTGGCCTTGGTTTCCCCATTGACAAAATGGGACAGATAATAGTGCACATATATTATAGCTGTGAAGATTACCCATCCATATATCACCTTTGACAGTTTTTAGTATGTTGTAAGTAATATGGCATTTGCCACTTGAAGCCTTCATTAAAGAGGGAAAAAGATACCTCAGTGTCATAAAATGTATTATTTACATTTTTTGCATATAGGTTTGATCTTCATGAAAGCACTGTCTTTTGAAGATATGAGTAAGGAGAGGAGATAACATATGGGATATGCAAATGGAATTTTTCAAAATGAGAATTTCTGGAAATACTACACTATATTACATTTGCTTAAAAATTATTAATCGGAAATCTTAGTTTCACTGAAACCTGTTACTTTTTCTTATTCTGATATGTTATAAATGAAAGAAATGGGCGACTGTAATTTAAAAAATTGCACTCTGCTTTTGCTTATTATGGTTTATTCCTTTTAAAGTTTATTCATTCAATTTCTTTTGATGTTTTACCATTCCATTCCTTGTGATTTTTTTTTACCCATTCCATTCCTTGTGATGTTTGCCATTTAGAAGAGTGAGTTAGTGCTTTTTTCTCCTGCTTGACCTGTGAGTTTTCTCCAGATTGTGATCAAGGGGACTGAGCTAGGCTCCCTCCTTAAAGTATGGCCTTAAAAATAGATTTTATATTTTTCTTAAGTAGTAAAAAATCTGTATCATGTTGCAGACAGTTTTATACTTTTTAATGTGAAAATTCATTTAAAATTATATTGGTTAAATGTGAACAGCTTTTTGTCAAAATATTCCTTTGCAAGAAAACCACACTTGATACTTTATTTTTGTTTTACCTGCTAAAGTCATTTGCATGGTTCCTCCTTCCTTCTGTCTTTATCTGTCACATTTATCCCTTGTCTCTCTTCTTTCCCTCCTGCCTTTCCACAGTGAATCCACCATTCAACAGCTGGCATGATCTCATGCAAATGTTAAGCATGATATGTCTCTTTTCAAATCTGCCCAACTGCTTCCCTTTTGTTTCTGAATGAACTCTGTTTTGTGTTCCTTGCCCACTACAGCTGCCTCCCTCTCTCCTGCCACTCTTTTTCTGGCTCAGCTCCAGTAATGCTGCACTTTTGCTCTTCCTTGGTCAAACCAAGCTCAGTATTAGTCTAGGCCTTTGCCCTTGTGGTTCCCTGTGCTGGAGTGATTTCCCCAGATAGTCTCGTGAATTGCTTCATTCAGATTTTTGTTCAAGTGTCACTTTTTGAGAGACTTCTTATTTGGTCACAGCCGTTTATGACCACTTTTCACTTTATTCTGTTTTCGTTATTGAAATTATCACCTGACATGTTATTTCTTCTTTCTTTCTTTCTTTCTTTCTTTCTTTCTTTCTTTCTTTCTTTCTTTCTTTCTTTCTTTCTTTCTTTCTTCTTCTTCTTCTTCTTCTTCTTCTTCTTCTTCTTCTTCTTCTTCTTCTTCTTCTTCTTCTTCTTCTCCTTCCTTCCTTCCTTCCTTCCTTCCTTCCTTCCTTCCTTCCTTCCTTTTTTTGCTGGACTATATCCCCAATACAGTGCGGATTTTCTTATATCCACTGCTGTATTTTCATAGCTTAGAATATAGCCCAGTTTAAAACAAATGATTAATATTGGATGAAGGGGTGACTGACTTGTTGCATTAGCTTGGCAACTGTAAATCTGAGCAGCATTTATGGCCTCTTTGGGCCTTTCCATCTACTAGTTCTTTTTAGGAAATGATCCCAGAGTACAGAAGTGATACTTTTGGAAAAGAGAATGAGAAAAGTAGAAAAACACTTTCCAAAGCACACTTTTGAGCTTTTTGTATTTGTGAAAAATTGAGGCTCAGTTCTACTGTGTAAATTTAAGAAATGGGACAAAACCTGGAAGAGTGAAGTACATGTGTCAGCTGTCAAGGAATGAAGATTTGTACCTGGTGTAACTCCCATCTGCTGCAGTTTTGCATACAGAGTGGAATGACTGAGCAGTTCTGCAGTATTGTCTGTGGCTAGAGTGGACGGCCCTGTAGAGAGCTGAGGAGAGGGACTGTTAGGTAACATCTAGATACAGCTGGCTGCTAAAATACCAACCTTAATAAAATAGGGTGGGAAGGCTGTCAAATGAGGTTCAAGAGGTTCTGAAACAGTGACCTTTACTGTATTTCTCTCCATCTTAATATGGGTTAAACTAGTTGTTTAAAGCCTATAAAACCAAAGTTGTGACATTTTTCTTTTTAGTTATCTCTAATAATTTTCATGGTATGTAATAAGCATTGAATGAATCCTGTTTTGCTCTGTCATATCTCCTTTATTTTGTTTATTTATTTATTTTTAGATTGTTTATATAAGAGAAAAAATGGGATAGTTAACTTCTGGAGACTAGTTTCTTTTGCTAAACGTGATGGTCTCTAATGCCATCCAGTTTCCTGAAAATGACATGATTTTACTACTTTTTTATGAATCAATTCCTTAATGTGTACATTTTATTTATCGATTTGTCGGTTAACAGGTATCTAGGCTATTTCCACATCTCCGCTATTGTGAATTGCGCTGCTGTAAATATGAGAATGCATATAGCACTGTAGTATTCTGCCTTAATTTTTTACGGAAATACCAAGAGGGGTGTACTGGGTCAAATAATACTTGTTTTAAATCAGCAATGGTTACCATAATGCCTTTTGTTGCCTTCAAAATAGCTGCAGATACTTTCAGACATAGTAAAAATCAAACAAAACATAACAGAATAGAACCAATAAAAGCAAAACAATGAAGGCATAAAGGACTTCAAAACAAAATAATGGTAAATCCCAAATGGCTACCATAATATATCCTGCTATCTTTGAAATAACTGTCCAGCCATCAGATATAATAAAATCAAACAAAACAAAACAGAATAAAACCCAACCCAATAAAACAGTGAAAATGATACAAGACCTTAAAACAAGATAATAGTGAATTAACAATGATTACCACCTTCAGAAGGAGAACCCCCAATAATGCTACACTGTGTATTATTATCCTCTGAACAGATCATCAGACTACTGGCTTTAGACCTGAAAAGTCAGTGAAACACTAAATAATACAAGCACTGAATTGTATTTTACCTCAATAGCTATCATCACAGCTCATGTTTCTCTGGATCAGCCAGTCGTTTACAGAGAGGAAGGCAGGGTTGGCTCTTCTTGTTTCCTAGCCTGTGCACCAGAATGCTCTGGTATCGGGCTCTCCCCACAGTGGCCCATCCATGGTGCTGATTCTCAGGGAGGGCTTGCTTCCTGATGAGTTCTAATTCTCTTCCCCCACAGTCTGTGAATGGTCCTGACTCATGGGAAAATGTTGGGATCTGGTTGTCCCTCCCCGGGGTGGCCTGCTATGGCGCTGGTTCACAGGGAGGGCTTGCTTCTTGGTGACTTCTTGTTCTCTTCTCCTGTAGTCCACGAATGGCCTCAAATGATATTTCTGTTTATAGTTTCTCAAAGGATTTACACACTGATTTCTTTTTTTTTTTTTTTTTTTGGTACTGGGGATCGAACTGGCAACCTTGTGCTTACCAGGCAGGCACTTATGCCACTGAGCTAAATCCCTGGCCCCTACACACTGATTTCTATAGTGGTTGTACTATTTTACATTTCCATCAGCAGTGTTGGAAGAGTAATAGGAGAGAACATTTTCCCCCTGTATCTTCACTAGTATTTATTATTGTTTGAATCCTTGACAATAGCTATTCTTATTGGGGTCTGATGGAATCTCAGTATAGTTCAAATTTGCATTTTCTTAATGGGTACAGAATGTGAAAATTTTAATATACTTACTGGCTATTTGTACTATTTAGAAATATCTATTCATTTTCCTATTCATTAATTGGAGTACTTGAGTTTTTTAAGTTAATGCTTTTAGACTTCTTTATACATTCTTCATGTTAATCCTCTGTTGGAAGAATAGTTAATACAAATTTTCTCCTATTCTACAGATTTTTATCTTTTCCCTGTTGATTATTTACTTTGTTGTGCAGATGCTTAAAATTTTTTTATAGTCTTATTTGGTGAATTTTGATATTATTTCCTGTGCTACTAGAGTGCTTTTCAGAAAGTCATTTCTTTTGCTTATAACTTCAAGTGTCTCCCCTTGTTTTCTTTCAGCTGTTTCAATATTTTCAGTCTTATACTTATGTCTTTGATTGATTTTGATTTGCTGTCACTATAAAGTGAGAGACAGAAATTTAGTTTCAGACTTCTGCGTATGGATATCTAATTTTCCCAGCACTATTTATTAAAGAAACTGTCTTTTCTGCAGTGTATGTTTTTTGGCTCCTTTATTGCTTTCTGTATTCTGTTGAAATTCACTTGTCTACATGTCTGTTTTTATGCCAGTACCTTGTTGTTTTTGTCATATAGTTTTGTAGTATTTTTTAATAATGTTTTTTTTGTGATTCCTCTGTCATTTCTCAGTTAGCTCAGGATGACTTTGGCCATTATTTATTTTTTGTGTTTTCATATGAATTTTGGGATTTTTTTTAGTTCAGTGAAGAATGTTAGTATTTTAATAGAGATTGTATTGAACCTATAGATTGATAAGAATTTAACAATGTTTGTTATTGCATATTGTTATCTTCAAAAGAACTGATCAGATTACCAGATATAGACATGAAAAAATGATCAAATTGTATGAGTAATAACTTTTTTCCAAGAACTAATACATGTTTTAATCTTTCATGGTGTTTGATATAATAAATAAATATTGTTACTCATAAAACTAAAGCTGAACCATTGTGGTTGACACACAGTGAGCTCAGATGATAGGACAGAAATTACTGAAGTCTGTTTGGGGGATGAGAAGAGAACATAGTATTGTATCATACATAACTATGGAAATATAAGATGCTAGATTTTATTGTCTATATATGGGAAGCCTTTAAGGATTTGACGCAGGAGAATGAAGTGAACTGATTTTTAGTAGGATCATTAGTGCCGAGTGGGTAATGGAAGAGATATGAAACAGGGAAACCAGTTAGGCATCAGTTCCAGGATGGTACGGATGATGGCCTTGAAAGGAGGAGAATCAATGAAGACACAGAGAAATGAACATGTTCAAGATATACTGTAAAGCACAGAAAGAAAAGATAGTACAACCCTAAGAAAATTTATATTGAGATAGTGGAGAAGGTCCTGGAAAAAGAGGCTTAGAAAAAAAATCTTTAGTCAAATAGGAAAAAGTTGGGAATGGAGAGATATGGAAACCCGAGGGTAGAGTGGGCAAGTGTATCAACAGGTACTATGATGTAAAAAAAAAGATAAAAGTGAGAGAGAATTCCTTGATGACAAAATAGACATTGCCAATGATTTTGGAACAAATTTGAAGGAAAATGGGTGGAAACATGATTTGAAAGGGGAATGGTGTGAAAAGCAGAGGTAGTTTATACAGATACTGTTTTGTGAATTTAGCTATGAGAAAAATTAAAAAAGGATATAAATGATTGAGGCAAGGCAATGTCACCCTCATACCTAGGTGGTGTGAAATGGAGCATATGTGAGTATGACTGAGAATTATTCAAGAAAATATGAAGGACTGAAGTTCCAAGAAAGGGATCTTGAGAGAAGTCTTGAGGAGGAAAGTGGATGGAGGATCCAGATCACAGCCAAGAGCATTTGTTTTTAATAAGATAGTGATATCAATTCTGTTTTAACGAAAGAGAAAAGCAAAAAGCAAATGTGAACAGATAAGTTTGTGTGTTTGAAATTGTGATTATTAAATTTCATGTTGGTGTCTTCCATTTTGTTATATGAAATAATTAGACACTCTTGTTCATTCAAGGCAGATTATAAAAGACCCAGGTTTCCATCTCTCAGAACTTATGCTACAGTGGATGGATGCATGGTGGGCAAAAGGAAAGCTATGTAGGTGAAACAGAAGGAGGTTGGGGGAGGTGGGGAGAAATGACAGATGAGGTCATAGCAGGAGCAGTGGCTAATTAGGTCAAGCCTTGGAGATTATGATGAAGACTTTGAAGAGTGAAAAGGGAAGTTATTTAATATTTTGAGGGGAGCTGTGGCTCATTCTGAGTCTTTACCTTCTGTGTGGGGATAGACTCAAGGGAAATCAGGAACATAGAAACATAGAGGGCCTTGCAAGAAGTCCAAATGAGGAGCAAAGGGTCCTTTGGGTTAGGTAGTGATGGATGTTGTGAGAACTAGTTGGATAATATGTAAATTTCTGATGAGGAACTGATGTGACTTTGTGGTGAATATATAGTGTGGGAGGAACAAGGGAATCAAAGATGATTTCTTCTGAATGGAGTTTCCATTTACTGAAATTAAGAAGATGGTTGTAGCAGGTATGGGGAAAAACAATGAAGAATTCTATGGGACATGACTTTGAGAGGGAGAATTTAGGCTTCTAAGTAAAACCAAAAAATAAAAGTTAGATATGTATCTGAATTTCAGAAGATAAAAATGACCTTAAAATAAAAATTTGAGAAAAATATACTATCAGGTAATGTTTAAAGAATATATCATCAGGTAATGTTTAAAAAAATGTTTAAAAACATCAGGTAATGTTTAAAAAATATATCATCAGGTAATGTTTAAAAAATGTTAGAGGGCATCAATATTTATTGTATAAAAGATTTATATTTATTAATCAAAGGCATAAACCAAAACTAAGACTATCAAAATTGACCAGAACTTTAATAATTAAGTCTATCAACTTGGTAAAGAAATTCCAGCTAAAGCTTATGTAGGCTTTATTAAATTCCTAAGGAAAATACAATAATTTAGACACCACTAAAGTAATAATTAGAATGGTTCAAACAATGGGGAAAAGTATAATATCAGTATAAATGTCTTACTTGGGAGACAAAGGAATTGTGTGCAGTAAGTTCTGATGATGGCTTTCATCCATTAACTAACTGGAATTAAATTACATTATGACTAAATCTGTCAGCAGAACAGACTAATGAAACATTTTATCCTTTCAGTAAAGATTATACAATCAAACGAGATAATCTTGCTTAGAAGAGGGCAGTTTAGAGAGGTCAATTTTATATACTACATCAATAACAAATTCAGATGGGTCAAGTTCCCATCTGAATCTGATAATCCATCCTAACCGCAAATGCACAATGCATTTCAAAGGCCTCATACTGAGAAAAAAGTGAGGAGGAACTCAGTATTGCTTCATTTACAGGTTACTAGCTCTTCCAGTGTCCAGTGTTTCAGTGGTCTAATAGAACGTATAGTAAGAACATAAAGAACAAATACCTTGATAAGTCAGTTTACATAGTTTTTTGATGGGTTGGTAAGTGGTATTCTCAGTCTTCCATTCTGGGGATCTTATAATTCACAGGGGAATCCTAAGTGTCCATAAAGCTGAAGAGGAGTAAGCCCACAGATATGCTGCTACATCATATCGTACTGTTTATTTGTCGTGGTGAAAGAGAGGCAATAGGTTAGAAAGATTCCAGTGAGTTGGAAGCAGGTGATTCTGAAGGAAATTTCTACAACTCCCATTTCAGACTTATAATGGTCGTCAACCTTATTAAAAAGCAAAACTTTCATGGTTTACTATCTCTGCGTCTTTCTATGGTAAACACTTTTCAGGTTTACAATAATTCTTGAGAACCCATTTTCTGAGTAATAGGTAGTATCATGCTAACCTTTATAATTGGTAATGCAGTATCTTCTAGTACTGCATCATTTCTATGATCACCTGTAGAGTTACATTTCTTTAAAGACTTCTCATACTTGTTTTTAATGTTATTGTTAATTTTATGTTGAAAAATATATCCTGTGATGGCAGGAATTTGACAAAAAAATGAGACTCAGGGATATATCATATAATTTTAGCTTCCATTCAGAGCTAGACAGGTAGTAAAACAACAAAATTGCCTGCTTTCCAAATAACTGTGCTAGGGTCATTGAATATTGAGGAGAACACTGGTGACTTTTGACTTTCTCATTTAAAAGAAAATCATTGTGCAGGCTCTCCTTCCCCCAAATGCCAGTGGCATGAAGCATAACATCAGTGATCCAGAGGATAAAAGTGTCACTTAAAATGATGCTTTTGAAAAAAAATTGATGACTAGCTTAGTTGGCAATCTCTCACACAGAAAAGCTATGACAAATCCAAGATTTTTAGGTAATTTTAAAAGCTGTATGGCCCAATGAGGTGAGCTATAGAATTAGTTAGGAGAGACTAGATATTGGTAGATCAAGTCTTGAGTTATACAGATATTTAGAGACTAGAAAGATGAGAAAAAATCAACAAAGAAGACTGAGATGTGATGTAGGAGTAGAATTCAAGGAGCAGTATTCTGGAGTCCAAAAAGAAGTGTCTCTAAAGTATGAAGTCATCAGCAATGACAAATTCTGTTGAACAGATGAGTAATAGGAGCCCCACTGAGTTGGGCAGTGTTAAGATCCTCGGTGACTTTGAGAGGAGCTGTTGTAGGGAGGCTAGCAGGTAATAAAAAATAATTAGAGTTGGTTCAAGAAAGAATGAAACAGGAAGTTCAGAGAACAAGTACAGACAAATGTTCTAAGGAGCTTGAACTAAGTGCAGATAACTCTTCTAAGGAGCTTGAACTAAGTGAAATAAGGAAAATCAAAGGGGAGATATAGTGAGTATTTATGCTTCTAGAAAAGAACCAATAGAGGGGAAATTGACTTAATTGAAATGAGAAATTCTTGTAGAAGTTGTGAGAAATGTTTACATTGTAGAAAACATTGGGCTTTAAAAGTTCATAGATGATTTTCTATTGCATGGTAGGAAATGTGAATCCTATGTGGATTTTTGAATAGAGAGATTACATGCAACTGTACATATGTGTTTATAATAAAATTAACTGAATTAGGCCAGGTATGGTAGCACACACTTGTAATCCCAGCACCTGAGAGGCTGAGGCAAGAGGATTGTTATGAATTTGAGACCAGCCGGCCTACAAAATGAGCTAGCCTGAACTGTGTAGTGAGACCCTGCCTCAAAAAGACAAAAAAAAAAAATTAACTGAATTAATTTATAAGCATCATTATCTTTGGTGGTCTCCTTAAATATAAAAAGTATAAAAGTCTTTGCTTTGCAAATATTTCATCCTTAGGTAGGCTTATACTGCTGTTTCTCTCATATATTATGTGATATATATATGTATATATATATATATATGATCAAATATATGTGATATATATTTATATAACTGATTGTATATATATTCACCTATTACATCTTCCAAACAGTTCCAGAATGTGGATACTATAAGGCACCATCATTTTTATTTTTTACTTTGAAGGTCGTAAAATACAACAAAGCAAGACAGAGCAAAGCCAATCAAGACAATACAGTGAAATTGGTACAGAATTTCAGAGCAGGATACTGGGACAACAGTAATAGGTACTATAGTATATCTCATTATCTTCACAATAGTTGTCCATTCAAGCAGGTATAGCAAAATCAAACCAAAAACAGAACATTATAAAACCTATCAAGACAGAATATTGAATAGAGCAAAACAATCGGAACAAAGCAAAACAGTGAAAACATTTGCCTTCAAAGAGAAAATAGAAGGAAAACCCCCTTTTTTGCTATACTGCATACAGTCATCCTCCCAAGAGATGCTCAGACCTCTGGCCCCCAGTTGCTAACGGGGTGGGGGGATGAGACGTTTTATTTTCAGCCCACATGCTGGTAGGCTCAAGGGAGACTCTTAACTTGTTTTCTTCCTGGCTCGCCCTCTGCTCGCTCCTGCGCAGAGGCTTACCAGGAAGGAAAGCATGTTGCTTTCTTTCTCAGCCTCCTAAGTTCCAACAGTGGCTGGATCTCACTATCATATTTTTATATGGGAGGAGATTGAGACAAATCAAGTAACTTTTCTTAGGCCATAGCTGTAAGTGGTAAACATAATAACTGAGCTCAATCTGGTTCCAAATTAGAGCATAAAATATCTTTTCTATTGCCTTTCTGTTTACTATTTTCTAAATTGTAAACTTTACCCATGTGCACAGTTATTTTATAAGAATTTAAAAAGTCACTGCTTTTTACCTACATATTCTCCATCTCTTTTTACATTGATTCTACAAATTATATTTACTTATAGTTCACATATAATACATTTATCATCCTGTATAATTTATACATAATGTCCATACAAATTCTTTCTCCCTATCATGTGGTGATCGAGTGTAGATTCACACAGCTGGAATGTTTTCAATAATAACTGCTTCATAATTGCATAGGGCTTTATTGTTTGCTTAACTTTACTGCATAAATAATCCATTTAATTTTACAACTCCATGAGTTAGAAGATATATAAATATTGCCCTTTAAACAAATGAAAAATAAAGGACTGGAGGAAAGTGACATAGTGCTTAGCTCAGAATAGAAACTTTAAAAAGTTGGATAATAGAAAAAAATGAGCAAATGGTTTGTAGTCATAAAGTTTGGAGAATCATAGCATTAATATACAGCTGATCCTCCTGCTGCTAGTCCAGCAATTCTTTTCATCATACTGCAGCTGCCTTGATTTTGTAGTCCTTATTTTTAAATAAAATCCTTTGGCTTCCAAGTACCAGGAGTTAATATATAATCAAAGTAGCAAGATGGAATCTCATACTTGCTGTATCTTAAATTTAGAACAATTTCTACTGGAGAATTTTAGTGATGCCACAGATGGCAGACATTTCTTTGGGTCAATATTCAATTAATGTCTCAACAGATTGTTAATAGAAACTGAATTGTAGAGACTGCTATTTTGGAGGTGAAGTGAATGAAGAAAAGATGATTCTCAGTTACTAAAAATCATTAAAATATTGAAGGTGATTATTTAGGCATTTAAGGTGCAGTAGTTGTTTTGACCTGGGCATGTTCTGGCCTGTGTAATTGGTATCTTTTTCTGTGCATATGTCTCTACTCATTTATTTTAACAGGGCAATATGCTTTCTGACATCCTATTTTGGAGCATTTGCTTCAGGTGATTAGATGCCTTCCAGTTGCCACTCTTGAACTATATCTATTCTGAGGGTGGGTATAGAGGTGCCAGCTTTCCACATTCATCTTTCAACTTGAAGCTGTGAATTGTGTCTGGCTTCCCCACTCAGAAAGAGGGCAGTAAGCACTCCTCCTGGATGAGGAAGACAGTGGCCAGGGTGGTACTGAGGGTTTTGGAAAGGATTGAGCAAGTGAGTAGTGTATATTTTTATATTCCTTTCAGACAAGGTTGATTTCATAAAACCAAGTTAACTGCTATAAAGTGGTAGACATTTGTCAAAGTCATATTCAGTTA
Source organism: Hydrochoerus hydrochaeris (assembly GCA_004027455.1). Lineage (NCBI taxonomy): Eukaryota > Metazoa > Chordata > Mammalia > Rodentia > Hydrochaeridae > Hydrochoerus > Hydrochoerus hydrochaeris. The sequence continues at coordinate 417,853 of PVLA01000021.1, read as the reverse complement.
ATGCTTTGTGTGTGTGTGTGTGTGTGCATGTATATGTGAAGTTAATGGAGAAATCTATATTTTCTGTATGCATTAGACTTGAGCCCTTGTTTGGACAAGGATGAATAGCAGTGCTTTCTTTTTATGGAGTATATGTTACTGGTATCCTCCATGGCTCACCAGGTATCCTTTCCACATCTTAACGGGGAGACACATGCAACTCTGATTTAAAGTTCCATGCTGCTGCTCAAAGCCAGTGAACACAGCTCTGAGAAGCTACTTACATCTATCTCATCTCAGTTGGAGTGTATTATGATACAGTGCTCTTTAAACTTACAATCTCACAGAATTATGATCAATACAACACTCTATCCAGATATACACCTTCAGTTTTTTTCTATCCAAAGCCACATATGCCATATGCTATGTAAGAGGCAATTGAGCAGCTGGAAATATATTAATGTTTGAGAAAAAAAATTGGTTCTGTTCACAGGCACCCTTGTAACTTGTCTATATGTTGAGATAGAATCATTTCCATTGAAATAAGGATGAAAGTTGTATTCCTAAGTGTCAAAATAGAATGTCTACTCTGCTTGTCTGACATCAATTAAAAACTTAAAATCTCACATCGTGCAGCACTCAGCAGAGCTCAAACTTGCACAGCCAGCTTCCTGCTGAAACATGTTTGCAGCAGTATTTTGAGATACAGTTCAGTACAAGAGACACACTCATTATTCAGTAAGACTGAATAGTTTTTCAACTCCATAGCCAGGCTTGGTGCATCAGCAGAATGAAACATGTCTTAGATAAAATCTTAGTTTTTCTTATAGAATTGATTTGTGGACTGATAATTTAATGTTAGGTCCTTAGCTGTGAGGTTTTAATGCTAGGTAGTTAGCTTTGAGCTTTCAAGTTAATTTAGCTATTTAAAGAATATGAATATTTCTTAACCAAAATTACAGTGCAAATATTAGATGCTTTCAATAGACAGTTGTTGAATAAATGGAATGAACTGAAGACATGATGTATTGTGCTTCTTATGTTCCCCTCACATAAAATATCATTTGACAAATTTCTCTGATGGTTTATTATCAGCAGAATCTATTTTCCATACAAATTCTTCTTTGTATTGTTATTTCTTAAATGGTTTCAGAATGATTTCTATTATTGTTGTTATTAAGACTCTAACACTAAGCTACATCCCTCATTTTAGCTTTTTAAATAAGCTATTTTATATATGTTAATTTTATGAAATATTCTCTAGATTCAAAGTGTTGGAGGGAGTATTTTAGAGTACATTTAGTCTGTTTCATTATCTCCTGTTTGAAATACTTTCTGCAAGTCCTCTTCAGGAGTTAAGAAGGAGGGTGTACTTTAAAAATGAATAAGAAACCAAAAGGTAATTCCCCCTTGAACAACTTGCTGATGAGAAAAGGTTCCTCCCACTGAAACTGTGAAGTAATGTTCACAGTTTATCATGTAGCTCAGAATCGGGCCATGCAGACACACAGGACATTTTCCTGACTGTGGGCCCCACTAAGTTAACCCTCGTCCTGGCCATAAGCCACTGTATCCATCATAAAACTCCAATTTGTGTTCCATGAAACAATACTAATTGAACACTAATTCATTATAGTGATGATTTATAATATTTGACTGATTTTATGTGATTTAAATCTCAGGGAAATGTATTGATTTTAAGTTGTTTCAGTAAACATTTATGCAGAGCTTCAATTTAACTTGGGCAGTTTGTAAGAACAGTAGATTTTTCTGCTGAGCTTTTTGAGTATATTTTATTGCTGGATCCAATCCCTGTTTTTATTAACTTCCTTCCATGAAGACACCCTTCTTAAGATGTTACGTTATTATTTGATTTGCCAATTCTGCCAATCTACTTTAGGTGGAGCAGAAGCCTGAATAATTTAGCTGTTTTTCAGATTAACCTACTTTTGGTTTGTATATTATCATCTTCTCAGAAGTACAAATTTGAACTGGTCAACTATTGTTAGGAAGAGGATCAACTTTCTTGGGCTCTTGGCTATTTAGTGGCTTGTAGAGGATAACATTTCTTGGTAGTTTCTACCAAAGGTGATCTTCAGTTTGAACACAGCAAGAGACGAATTGTGCATAGTACTCAGTCTGTGCAATAACAGAGAACAGTGCATTGTTACATTTGCTCAGTGATGAGCTGACTGGGCTCATTTATTTCTTTGTCCTGGACCTTGATGGATTACTGGCTTGAAAGCAAGCAGAGATGTATAGATATAGCACTCACTTTAACAGAAACCAGCGATACTTTTGCTCACCCTTATTGCTTTTTTAATTCAGCTACATGTAAAAGGGTTCTACAAGGAAGCACATTATGATTTATGAGCGTGGAGCCTAGTGCACTAACAAGATTTTTAAGACTGTGTGCATGCTTGTTTTCTTTGAAGCTTGAAAAGATGAAAAGGTATTTCTCTTCCAACTTATGACACTAGATACTTAAAATTATAGCAAAATATTGACTTTAATTATTATATACATATATTTTTTAAAAAACAAGGAAAATAAAACAATAAAATCATCAAAATAAACCAGAATAAGTGATACAAGACTTCCAAACCTTATGAAATCAACAATAGTTACCACAAAGCCTTTGTTGTCTTCAGAATAACTGCAGATACGATACCACCTTCAGACATATTAAAAATTGAACCGAAGAGAATAAAATAAACAATAAAAACTATATAATGAATGCAATAAAAGACATCAAAACAAGCCAGTAGTAAATACATAACGGCTTCCATAACATGTCTTGCTATCTTTTAAATAGCTGCTCATGCAATCAAGTTAACAAAAAACAGAAGAAAATAAAAACCCAACCCCTCAAAGAAGACAGTGAAAATGGTATGCTTTCCGGGTGGGGATCTCCTCCCTATGGAGCCAGGTTCTCTCCCTCCACAGTCTGTGAATGGCGCTGACTCATGGCGAGAGGCTTGGGTCAGGCTCTCCCCAAGCCAGCAGCAACCAATGAATGGCCTTGGTTTCCAGGCAGGAATCTCCTCCCATGGGGCCTGGTTCTCTCCCTCCACAGTCTATTCATTTATATTTTAAGGAGGATGATTAGCTACATATGGTGACAGGAAATAATTTGTAACTTCTATAATAACTAATGCTCCAAATGTGGACCAGCTGGAGTTAATTTTCTCATCATCACTGTGATCAGATGATGGTGTAAGCACTGAAAAATGTGAGCCTCTGACCTATCTCTCTATTTCTCTTCTTCCCGGTTTTGGTGTAATGGTCTGATATATAACGTCATATTCTTATGTTGTTATTTAAAACTTGGATTCTTGCAGTTTTCAAATATACAAAACAAGATTTATGTACACATACACTTGTATATTTTGATACTATATAATACCTTTTATTTATATCTGATGTAATTAATTCCATTAGGAAGGTAAGATGAGTTTTATATAAACAGGTTAAGTGACCAGGTTATATTGAACTAGGTTTCACAATTAGCGACAGAACTTTTTTAGAACTTGGATCATTTCATTAGGTTCTGTTGCTCTTTACATAGGAGTTACAATGAGTATGACCCAAGAGATGATGTGTAGTAAAGCTATTTATTACATGCTGTTTATTTAATGGTCACAAGAGGAACTATTTGAAACTGTGAGCAAAATGGAGTCCAGACAGGATGGATGTGGGTTGAGATAGGGGAGGAGGCTGTGGTCACCAACACATGTCTCATTCGAAAATTAAAATATAACCAGGAAGCACACAGACCTATATTTTACACTTAAATACAGTAATCAGAAAATAATTTCATGTATAATAACACAACTTCTAAATCTTAAAAAAACTCATTTGGAAGTTCTGAAAATCATAACTATTCAAAATAAGAGCAATTTGATTTTTTACTTTCATTCCAAAATAGCAATGAAAGAAAAATATAGTAGAAATCTTGAGAAATCAAGAAAACTTCTGACAAGGAAGGAGATGATAATTTATTTATCATCTTTTTCATGAATTTTTATGATTTCAGTACAGAATGATAATACTGTGTTCCCGAATAGGGGAAATTTATGATTCACAAGTAAATATTAGAAAGCTAACAATTTGCCTTCTGCTTGCTAGTGATCATTCCAATTAATTGAAACATAACCTTTAATAACCATATAGCATTCCTGTAATAATGTATTCCATAATAATAGTCTAAGCCAGTATCTTTTTTTTCTCTTAAAAATCTAAGACTAGTCACCTGTGTGGCTTATTAATTCAAATTTTATGTTTCATGAGAGCCAAATTATAGCCAATATGAAACAATTTTTAGTGAAAATTATGTGCAAAATAATTGTCTTCTCATCTTCACTGGTATTTAGGACATATTACATTGAGAAAAGTAATCCAGTATTCTTTGGAGTTTTGAGTTCTGAGTCCCTAGCTCTCAATGCAAGAACCAACCTGTGTGATTGGCTTTTCTGGTGTCAGACCCCATTATCTGTCAACAATGGTAAAATGGGGCTTCTGGACAGTAAATTGCATACAAAATCAATTTCATATCAAAGAAACTTTCACTCTCTCCCTCTCTCTCCAATTAGATGCTAGGATAGTATTTAAAACTTCAGTTCCATTCATTTTCCTCAAGTTTAGTCAAGAATGGTCTGGTGTACAATATAAAAATAGAATATTTATTCTTATTACAATTCATTTAGACAGGAGTTTTATTTTCTAACTTGCTTGCTGATCAGATAGCATCATAATTCTGATAAATTTTTATAAATACAGCTTTCTATTACAAAATGAGCATCACAATATAAATAAGGACAAGCTATATATAATCACCAAAACATTTTCAAATCTTCATTGTCAACTTGTGTAGTTATTGTTAAACTGTTCATGTGGTTATGTGCATGTGTAAATATACACACACTGATTAAATTATCACTGAAAATTTACTAAAAAGTTTGAATAGTATTTCTCATACAAAAATTGTAATAGAAAAATTTCTTATGAATAATATGTTTGATGGGGTATGGTAGAACACACTTGTAATCCTGGAACTCTTCAAGGCTGAAGCAGAAGGACTGCCAAGTTTGAGCTCAGCCTGGGCAATGTAGTGATTTCATGAAACACCCCCCACCGCCTCAAACAAAACAAGACAAAACAAAACACAAAAACAAAACAAAAAACCAAAAAACACTGAAGATGAATCTCTGGGAAAAGTCCTTGGATTCAATCCCTAGTACCAGAAAAACAAAAAAAAATCTGGGAAGAGTTCTCCTAGCTGTTTACTGATTTGCAGCCTCTAAATTGAATAATTCCCTTAAAAAGTCCCACAAAGATCCATGATGAAAAAATGCAAATAACTTAGCCTTTACAACTTTTTCCCCTCATGCTGGCTTATGTTTTCCTTTAGCAGTTGTTAATAATTGTTCCTCACCTTTTGCACACTTTTGTGCATGGCAGAGTGGAAAGAGCTGTTCGAGTCAGCTGTTTTGAATTTGACTACAGGTGACTAGTGTGCTTCTCTGCAGGAGTGTAAGCCGTATGAGAGTAGAGGCTGGGCTCTTTTGCTTGTTACTGTATCTTCAGCATCTGTCACAATTGAAATTAGATTGTTGTATAAATATTTGGACAACCTCTTAGTGACAGCCATGTCCTAGATGTTGGGGTTGTAAAAAACAGACAAAGCTCTTACTTTTATTGTCTTTACACTTGAGAGTCAGCCACATGGATATATAAGGCTAGAGAGTTAAGTGAACAAAGAGCAAGATACTCTGATGCCCAGAGTGTGGCCACAGAACACAAAGAGTAATAAATGCATCAAAAATGAGTCAACCCTACATTATAGAGTTGTCAGAACTGAGGTTATTTATCTGTTTAATTGTGTTTTTAAACTGGATTTCAGCCTCTGAGCAAGGATTTTTGTGCTGACATCCCTGATTTGTGAAGTGCCAAACTTCAGAGTGATTCCTAGAATGCTGGCTTATTAACAACTGTAGGCACCCAGGACATTGAATTCTTTTCCTTTCTGGTTTTTATTGTTTGATGATAATAGCAAAATGTTTCCCAGGCTGAGAGTCAGTGGGAACTTCTGCCTGTTTTTAATGCCAATTGTATCATTTTGAATCTCACTAGATATAAACAGCAAAGTAGTGGGGGATGTAACTGATTGAAACAGAGACTACAATGCTTCTTAGAAGGTACATCATATTCTAGCACTGTGTGGTTTTTCTTTTTACATTGCTGCCCAGTAGTTGCTTCTTTTAAAAGTCTAAACCAGGCATTAAAAAAAATCTCCTACTTGGCCAAATTATGTCCCAGGTGTTGATGGGAGCATTCTCAAATAAGCATTCTTCTTTTTTTAGGCCAAATTCAAATGACTTAAATTGCCATTGGGTCAGTTCCTGGGATTCTGCTGGTCTTGTTTAAAAGTGAGGTACTATGTGCACTTAGGTTTTTGAGAAACAGTGTCATGTTATTGTGTAATCTAAAAGAGTATTTATAGCAGCCTAATGGGGGTAACATTATTTGTAGCCATATTTATAAAGTCTAAATGCTTGAGAAACAAAAAATTTATATTCATGGAATAAGAACAGAAATAAAGAAGTCTTAAGTATATGAAAAAGGACTGGATCAAAAGTTTTAAAAAAATATTTTCCTTTGATCTTCCACTTTCTCATTAGAATTCTGAAAAAAACTATCTAATAATACTGGGTGACATTAAGTTTACATATACTCATGACTTACTTTAGGCCTAGGAACACTCTACTGGAAATGTGCACAAAATTAAATGGACATGGGAGAAGTGGAGGAGCCCAGCATGGTGCACTGGGACACTGTTTCCAAAGGGGCCCTGTAGAGCCAGCAGTTGGGTAAAGCCAATCCTCCTAGGGGAATACTCATTGCATACAAGATTCTGGTGTAGGTTCGATTGTGTTATAGAACTGTAGAACTTGCTTTCATGGTTAAAATTACCAAGTTAATAGTTACCACAGTTTGTAAATTGCTATACTATGCTTGATATTATTGTTATTGCTAATTGCACTGTGTTAGCCAGGACATCACACATGTTGTAATCAGTTTTTCTCCCTTGTCTGACAACACTGTGATTTTCCGGGAGTAATAAACATCACCTTGTCAGTACCAAAGGATGAGGTGCTAAGCCAAATTGACAGTAACTTCTCATCCTTAATAAATTGGGAAGGTAGGTTTTTGGGATAAATGCAAAGATCAAGAACCACGTACAGCTGGAAGACTTCACTGAGGTATAGACATTTTCTAGGGAAGCCTCCATAGTGGTGATAAAGTTGTTTATCAAAATAAATCTACAGGCATCAACGCAGAAAATAAAAAAATAGAAAATAGAGCATGCCAAGACACACAAGCAAAATACCACCCTAGACCTCCAGCCTACACAGGACTTGCGACATTTTTATGTAAATAGTTGTACCTTGAGAACATACTGTGTAAGTAAAATAAATTGGACAGACATGTGTAAGCATCACACTGTCCTCTAGGTATGAGAAACTGAAAGAGTAAATAATGACCAAAAATAGATATTGTGAAATAGGAAGACATTTTTCAAAAGGAAAGAGGAAACATGGAGAGGTGAGGAGGGGAAGAAAGGAAGGGAAAAGAAAAAACTCTAAAAGAAGGATAAAATGGGAACAAGACTTTGTAAATAAGGAGGGGAAGAGAGGTTGAAGGGAGGTGACGGGATTAGGAAAAACAGCAATCAAGGTGTATCATACACAGGTACAAATTATGATTCATATGACCACTGTTTATATCTAAATTGTACCAATAAGCATAATACAAAGAGGTAAAAGGATGTGTTTGATGGTTATGATTACCTGTCGTTTATCTATAATCAGGAGGTGGAGGAAGTAATCTGTGGAAAACACATGCTTAATATGGTAGAACAACTTAGATGTAAGTAGAGCAACACGAATATATATATTCACAATAGACCTTAAGAACTATATAAATAAGAAATGAGGAAAAGAGAAACAAGATACATAGTCTGAAACTACTCATGTAAATGAAACAGTACACAAACATTATTTTTATAAACATACACATTTAAGGACATATAGCAAGCAATTTAGAAAAGGAGCCTATGGGACAAAGCAAAATAGGAATGAATTGGAAATTAAATTAAAGGTGCATGAATAAAAGATGTTAAAACTCCAGTCCTTGTTTCTGGGATCCAAAAGACCAAGCAAGGGAAGCCAAGCATGAGTATTATGTGTATCAGGTAATATTTCTGACTTCTTTATGATGTGATTTCACAAATATAGTCCTTTGGGAGAAAGAGTACGTGGAAGTCATTCCCAGAAACGTGTGCATGAAATACACTCTAAGGAAAACTCATATAAAGGAAAAAATTAAAAAATTAAAAGTAGTAGCAATAGTGCTTCTAACCAGCTTGGTATATAAAGTATACTTTTCTAAAACACAAGGTTGGGATTTGGGATGGGGGATGAACATTGAGGGCTTTTAACTTCTTTTTATTACTTTGAAAGCTTCATTTTGGAGGCTTCGCTCTCATTCTGATTCACTATATTTCTGTCTTTACCAATTGATGTCATAGGTATCTTTACTGTAGTGATGGGGTTACTTTGGAGGTGGGTGGTGATAATGTTTCTTTGTGATAATTGTGTTTTCCTCTTTGAGGCTGATTTTGCATTTTTCTTTCCTCTAATTCTGATGACACTTCACTTAATTCAGGGGTTTTTATGGGCAATACTTTGTGAATTGCTAGCATAGGCGTTAGCTCACAACTTTTGCACTCTGCCTGTATTCTGGCCCTGCATACCCAGTTGTATTTAACTTTTAAAGTGGAAAGAGTGAACTTGTGCTGTCAGTTTTAAATTCTGCAAATACAGTGCAATAGATTATGACTGCACTGAATTTTCTTTGTAAGTTTCTTATTTCTTCATGCAGTATAAAATAAAACCCATAACCTGTAAGGTGTTCATCAGTAGCTTAGTTCTAAAGCCTTTGTTGGAAATTTCCCTTACACATTTACCCAGTAAGGCTGTGATTCACTTTAGCATATACAAGTTCCACTCAGTTATTGGTTGTTCAAAAGATAATTACTGTTTACCTAATTATATGGTAAATGCTATGCAGTAGAAGGGTAATTAAACAATGTACTGTGCAATTACAAAGTAGCTATGGTATTTGGGGGAATTTGTTTAAGTTGAATTCATTTTATGTGGTAATTTATTGAATAGCAAGAGAATAACATCAAGTTATCTGTACAAAAATGGCAAATGTCATTTAGTTTCACATTATAACCTATTACAATTTAGCACTGAAGAAACAAAGTATACTCTCCAGTGAAAATGAATTTCACACACTCTTGGCACTAGTGAACTAGGCTCTCTGTTTTTATGATTGGGAGGCAGTCGTAAGTATCACTGAGGAAATATTGATAATCTCTATGTATGCCTGGTTTGAAAAGCAATGCAATGGTAGTGAAGGAATAACCAGAATCAGTGAGCCTAGCTACTGCTCATTTCTTACAGTTTCTTGAAGTAAGAACATGCTACATGGATTACTCACAGTCATGGTGGATTTTGAGCCTGGTAGGATGTTTTTATCAAATGTCAACTTCTGAGTTCTTGTGTCTCCAGAGATTCTAATTTGGTAGGTCCAGATTGAAGGCTTAAATATACACTTTATCCAGTGTCATGATTTAGATCAAAATGTCCTTCAAAAAACTCATGTGCTCAGAAATGAGGCTTTTGGAATGTGATTGGATCTTACATAGCAGATGTGTAACCCACTGATAACTTCTTAGCTGAAGGGTGAGGCCTGTTTGGAAGAATTAGGTCATTGGGGTGGGGCTTGAGAAGGTATATTATTATACTGGCTCTTTTCTCTCTCTGATACTTTCTGACCCCCATGAGTTGAACAGGTTTCCTCTGCTGGACCCATTTACCATGTTGTTTCTACCTTGGAGCCAGATGATTGTGGACTGAACCTTCTGAAACTATGAGCCTAATAAATCTCTCCTTTATATTGTTTTTATAAGCTGTTTTGTCTCAGCAATAGGAAACCTGACTAATATATCTAGATAGACTCAAATGACCCCATGTAAATTCAAAACTTCTTTAGATTTGGGAGCCACTGAGTACTTGAAGGCCAATGGGTCTAAACTGAGTGTTTGTGGAGATCTGTGGATTCTTCTCTCTTTGGTCCTGCCATATTTCTATCTGGCATAGATATATGCCAATCCTCTTTTCTTTCTTATATGGGACTTAATTCATTTTCCTTTTCAATTTCAAAACACATTTTGGAAATTACTGGGTCCTCTAATTAGAGTAGTTGTCACAAAATAATGTGACATTAATAGGTCTATATCCTGGAATGTTGTGATACATTTATATTATATATAATAAATGCTGATTAAGATATCAAATTCATTAAAATCATTTTAGATGATATTAATGGAGAATTTTAGCTTTTTTGGATAGCTTCATTAATTTCTGATTTCAAAATAAGATTTAATTTTATTGAAAAGTTATGCAGGTGGGATTTTTTGTATATATCAATCCTTTAATCTACTAATAAAATGCTGAAAGATTAAATAGTAGTATATTCATTTTCACATGGGGAAACATGGCACAATGAAGCTAAATTACTTGCACAAAATCACACAATTCGTTAAATGTTCATTGCTAGGTAAAATCTGGAAAAATGTTGTCTCTGAGCATCTTTTTTATGGACAGTGCTGCTAGAATGTTCTCACATTTTTTTCCCAAAAGAAACTCAATCTAAAAGAAGGCAAACCCTAAGTTACTTAAATAACTGAAATGATTTCCTTCTCTTCTTCTTGATTCCCCACTGCCTGCCCCCATCAAAAAATGTTTGACCTGTTTAGAAGAATTAGGGCACCACTGTGCTGTATGAGAGGCCAAGAGAAAGGCTGATATTTACAAAAGTGGCCCTTCTGCATTGATATATCCTTTGGTGAGAGACAAAGTGAAAGAATGGTCTCATACGCGAGGAGACTACAGCGACTTTTACAGTTAAATAAAGCCTACCCAATGAAAAGTAAGTAGACATTTATTAAATGACGTTTACACATCATTGTTCTTGCTTCATTGGTCTACCAACTATAAGGTATGTAAACATGATTTGGTTCTTTTTGTAAGCCAGATATGGGGTTAATAAGTGGAATTTCACAGCAGAGGATGCTTCAGTTAGGAAGGCTTGCTGACAGTGGCATGTGCTTTGTCTAGGTTTAGCGACGGAAGCCTAAACATTTACAGCAAACCAGCCAAATAGGACAGCCAACAATAAGGCATTTAAAAATATTTTGCTAGAACTCTTTATAATGTATTTAGTGTGAATGTGTATGTAAAAAGCATAGACTATATTTCAAGGACTGAGGCAATTAATCTTATAAGTGTTTATTATTAGCCATTTGAAACCACTTAAAAATTTGGGGATGAAACATCTTCCCAAAGATCTTGTTAAGAGATTTTAAGTGGTGATCACATCAAATATTTAATGAGGATTAGTTAGAAAATAGTACTTCAATCTTTTGAGATTAAAGCACATGTAGTTTATAATGTAAATTTATATGAAAAGTTGCAAAATGTTTTTGGCTTAGAAAAATGACTTTTAAATTATATCATTTTCTCTGTAATATTTGAATTGCAATAAACATTGCTGGCCAGATTCAAAGTAAAAGGTAACTTAGAGGTTATGTGTTTTTTTTTCTTTTTTTTTATACCTTTCTAGCATGGCCTGCTTTAACATTGTTTCTATGATTTTTATTTTCCAGTTCATGTATGAACTCAGATAATCCATCAGAAATGTCAGAATACTTCATTTAACAGCTTATAACAAATATATGTCACAAAGGAGAAGGAGATTTTAGCCTGCATTTGTAATGATGGAAGTGTCTCATAATAACTCAGGATGTTGGTTAAAAGGGTTTTGATTTATGATTAAGTGACCAATGAGTTCTATAGTGACTCAGCCTAAAATTTAGGTTACATAGTTATCTACTCACACAGTTTAGTACGGTGACTATTTCCAGCTTATGAGAGATGTTTGGCAAATAAAACTTTATATATTTAAGGTGTACCATGTGATATTTTGAATTTGTACGCATTGTCAAATGTTCACCAAAGTAAAGCTAACTAATATATCAATCACTCACATACTTCGATTTTTTTGTAAGAACACTTACTATCTACTTTTTCAAAACACATTTTAAGTGTAAAACACATTGTTAGTCATCATGTCATACATTAGTTCTCCAGACCTAACTTCTAATTTAAAGTTTGTACCCTTTCACTATTGTCTCCAAAGGAAAATCATCAAGAAATTCCCTCTGGATGTTTCAGAGTAAGATAATGAATAGCTAGAAGTATTTCTAACTCTGTACTAGAAATTGTGAGTAAAACTTAGAAATTATCACTTTATTCATAATATCCAAAATATGGAGAGAAGCTAAGTCCCTGTTGATGGATGAATGGGTAAGAAATATAAGTTGAATGTGTGTATATACAGTGGAATACAAGGAAACTGCCATTTGTGACAAGAGGACATCGCACTAAGGGAAAGTGAAAGAACAAGATACAGAAGGAAAACCACTGCAAGATCTTGCTTATGGGAAGAATCTAAAAAATGCTGAATACATATTTAGAATGTAGAATGATGGCTACCAGGGATGGAGAAGGAGGATGAGGGACATGAGGAGATGTATGTAGGTCCAGGGTACAAAGTAGCAGTTATGAGAAATGAATGTCTCAAGTTTGAATTTACAGCATGAATACTATAGTTAATAATATTGTATTGCATACTGGACATCTCTGAGTCAATATTATGTGCACTTAAGGTACACACAAAAAAAGGTAGCTGTGAGAGGATGGATGTGTTTATTTGCCAACTGCAGCAATTGTGTCACTCAATAAAATTTACATCAGACATCACATTGCATGTTTTGAACATATGCCAAAAAAAAGAAGTTGATTGGCTCAGTTAACTGTGATATAGATATTTGCATTTATAAAAACAGCTGAATTTGGCTGCAGGAAAAAAGGAACACTTCTCCACTGTTGGTGGAGCGCAGACTGATGCAACCACTATGGAAATCAGTATGGAGATTTCTGAAAAAACTAGGATTGGAAGTTCCATTCAATCCAGCTATTCCCCTCCTGGGTATTTTCCCAGAAAAATTGAAAATGTCATGTCAAAGTGATATATGTGCACCCATGTTTATAGCAGGACAATTTGTGATAGCTAAATCTTGGAAACAACCAAAATGCCATCAACTGCAGAGTGGATGAAAAAAATGTGGTGTTTTTATACAATGGAATATTACTCAGCTATTAAAAAAGATGATCTTGAGGCCTCTATTGGTAAATGGAAGCAATTTAAGAATATCCTTATTAGTGAAATAAACAAGACTCACACTGGTAAATATCACATTGTCTTTCTAGTGTAAAAAATAATAAGAATGGACAGAATAATGGTACCCAAAAGTATGATAGATATAAAAGTATAATAGATATGATAGATATTGTAAAAGTGAAAGGGAAGGAAATTGCTTTAAAGGATATAATGGTATGTATAATGTGTAAAATAGATGATCATATTACTGAGCTTTTGTTAATCATTGAACAGAAGAGTTTGAACAGTCAATGTTTGAGTGTCTAACCACATTTTATGCTTAAATTTTGTAACTCTAACAACTATTGTTGAGTTGACAAGATGTAATGTATCATCTAGCGATTTTATGATGTTAATTTTTTTTGAACTCTGTATTCTACTTTTCTTCTTGTTTTTTTTACTTTGTCTTTTTAAAAAATTTCTTTCCTTTCTTTCTTAAAATTAAAAAAAAGCTGAATTTTCCCTAAATGATTGTGTTTGTGGATCTTTGATATCTTAATGATATCTTGTAACTTGGCAGTGCACACCTAGGTACTAACTTAGATAAAGTGTTAATAAATGAGGCCTTTCAACAAAATTAGGCAATTTAAATATTTAAAAAACAAAGTATCACTAAGTAGGATCCCATGTATAATAGATATTGTTAATGTGAAAGAGGAAGAAACTCCTCAAAAGGAATTGGAGAAAGGAGAAAAGAAAGAAGGGAAAAGATTATGTATATCATATATGTGATAGATAATTACACTACTAATCTCTATTAGTTCATACAAAAGAACTATTTATACTTTCATTGTTTGATCATTTTTTCATGCCTGTATCTTGTAATCTGAGCAACTATTTTGAAGATAACAATATGCAATATATTAGCCATTGTTAATCTATCATTTTGTTTTGAAATTCTTCATCTTCAGTTTTATTTTTTTTTCTTTAAAAAAAAAAACCTAAACCTTTCCTGATTGTTTCATAAAGCACACAGGTTTTTCTACTGAAATAACTGTACTGCCGAGTAATTTAAATACCAGCATCTCTGAAAATCTGTAATCATGTGTGCTATGGAGACTGGATTACGTCTGCCATGAGTGTTGCTGTGCAAAAGATCAGCTGTTGCAGAGTGGCGTGGCTGTTGCAGTAGTGTGAATTGCACTTTTAATTTGGCTTCCCATCTGACAGCGCATCTAATTATACTTTATAAAATCTGTTTGGAATAATACTTAAATCTTTCATTGAAATATATTTCCATAAAAGCAAAGATTAAATAAACAGTTTAAAGTTGTATCAAGTTACTTTAAATTGAACATTCCTTCTGCTGCATTTGAAGCATAATATGTATTTTGTTCATATGGAGCTAATTCTGAACGGTGCCAGCAGTGGCCAGGAACTATTGATTAGAATGTGAGTGAGACTTAAGAGAGGACATCTTCCTCCTTTGAAATTATCCAATTACTTAATCTGTCTGTGTATGTAAAACCTTTTTCTACCACTCAAGTTCTTTCTTTTTAAATTCTCTTACACTTACACATTTGATTAAAGTGATGAATAGTATAGGAACATGTTTTATTATATAGAGACTGAAGTATTCAATTTTACATCTTTTTTTTATTCTGCCAGGAATGGAACTCATGACCACATGCTTGCAAGGCAGGCACTCATGCCACAGAGCTAAATCCCTGGCTCAATTTTACATCTTAAAATGGCAACAGATAATATTTTTGTTCACTTTTTCATCGTCATTTTCTGTCTCTGTCCTAATATTTAACATTGTAGTTAATATAAGAGCTGGTCTATTTACTATGGCATTATTACCTTCACAGAATGTACTACACATTCTTGTTCTTTTCTTCCTCCTTTTTTAGAGAGTTTTAATAAGAATTTTTATTGTATCAGTGAAACTCGTTTTTCCAGATATCTAATGGTTTTGATTAATATTACAAATCCTCCTCTAGTTTGAAGTACTGGTTTTCCAATTTGCAAATACATTTGGACCTCTGAAGAACAGCCATAGTGGCTGGCTTCCATCTTTCTCCAAGATTGTAATTTAATTGGCCTGGTGTGCAGCTAGAGACTAGGGAGTTCTGAAACTCCCTAGGAAATTCTGCTGTGCAGTAGAATCCACAACTACTCTGGATGGTTGATCAAGTTTCTTTAAATAGTACTGTACTAGCATAGTGGCTTTCAACTTATCTGTACATGGAACTTACCTGAGGAATTTTAAAAAATAATGAAGTCAATGTCCTAGCCAGGAACTTATGATTTAATTGCTTTGGGTGTTGGTTTAGAATTTGAAAATTTTGAAAGATCCATGTGATTCTAACGTAAAGGCAAATTTGGGAATCATTATGTTAATGATGATTAAAAGCAAAGAATTTTTTCTAAAATTAAAAAAGAAAACATTTTTTCTAAAAGAAAAAAATCTAAATGATACTTTCTGAGGAAATTAGAACTTACATATTGTCTTACTTTTCTCATTGCTGAGACATTGAAAGTTAAAGGAGGAAAGGTTTATCGTAGCTCAGTTTGCAGTGGATTCAGTTCATAGTTGGGTGACTCCAAGGCAGCAAGGCATGACAGAGGAGCATCACAGTTCATAGAGACACAGTTCATAGCGAAATAGGGCAGACAAAAGGCAGCAAAAGTAGTAAGCAGAAAGCAGCAACCAGTAGCAAGCAACAACAGTAGTCCTCTTTTTTGTTCTTTTACTCTGTCCAGGCTACCTGACCTTAGAATGGGCTAGCACTCACACCCAGGGAAAGACTTCTCATTATGCCAAACCAATCAGCAGACAAATTTAGTATTATTTTCATTGATACCAGCATCACACAATGAATCCCAGCATTACACACTCTAGATCCAACCACTTCTGAAAAGCCCCACTTATGACCAGATGAGGCTTTGGAGGGACATCTGGACAATAGCCATAACACATATGTCATATAGTCATCTTTGGGGGACATAAACTTGATTAAAATAGGATATGAAAGGTTTTCTCCTTTAGCATTATGCACATGAGATTAAGGAGGCACTTGAAACTCTTACTTTTTAGTATGCTGTTATGCTTAGGTATGCTCCAGGTAGTAGAAGTGAACCTAAATGAACTTTGCTATCAGTGTCTATGATCTCTCTTTGACAGGTGTATAAAAACATATATGTATTTTAATGAGAGTTATGTGGTTGGAAGGTGAAACAAATTTTTTCCATTCACAGTAATTTTTTATGAGGTGGTAATATAGTAAATGTTCTATTTCTAGCATTATCATTAAATAATATATTTAGGTAGCTGATAAAATAATTTTTAAAGTATTATGAATACTTACATTAATTTTAAGCTACTCAATTTAGGCCACCAGATTTTTATATAAGACAGATCCTCATCTTCCTGTGCATGAATTTAAACTGTCTATAATCCAGTTGACCACAGTTTAATGGCTGCCTCTTAATTTCCATCAGATATTTGTGTAGCATCTCATTGGGTTGCTTAGTTATGTTCTTTAAATCATTTATTGCTGCCAATAGTCTTTATTTCCAATAACCAGATTTATTCTTAGGTACAAGTCATTTAAAGAAATCATTCCACTTGTTCTCTGTTCACTGAAGTCTTTATTCTGTCCATTTTTTTCTTTTATTGTTTGCTTTTTACTAGTCTGTTGTTTTTCCAATTCTGTCTTCCTTATGTTTTCCAGTAAAACCCCTACACTACAGCTATCCGTGTGTTGGGCTTGCCAAGAAATCAAATGTACTCTTTTTTTTTTTATTTAAAGAGAAAAAAAACAGGAAAAAGGTAGAAATATTACAGAATTTCAAGAAAAGAAGATAAACAGTAAGAAATCACTGGTTGATAAATTACATATTGTTCTTTTAGAAATAGTTTTTCAAGTTACAAAATTAAAGCACACAAAGTGGACACTCAAGTAGTGAGAGTGCAAACAGATCTGTTGTTGGATTGTTGATCATATGTACTCTTGTGAACTCTTAAAACCTTCCAAATATGAAGGTTTTAATAAATGAAGGGACTTTGGGCTTCTAATAATTTTGCAGTGGTTGGGAGAGTGAAGTCCTCACCACTTTATATTTCTTAAAAGACTAATTTGAGTTCTTCTGTTCTGCATAATTCTTGTATATTGTTAACGATGTACCTTAGTCTAGCTGCTTGACTTAAATTGAATTTGACTTCTGTTCCTCTAATACATTTTCTCTTCAAGGAAGAGTAAATAAAGAATATTGTATAATTTACCACTTTCTCTCTGACTTCTACCAATCATTCAAAACCAATCAACATTTCCAGTTTTTTTTTTGTAGGAAATCTTGGTTACCCTTCCTCATGTGACTCATATAGTTATATCTATAATCCATTTTTATGTTTTCCATTTCCACTTATTCTACTCTGTTTTCTATACTCTCCAATTTTTTTCCATTCCTTCATTTAAGTTCAGTCAACACCAGTTTTGCTGTATCCATTGACTTTTTAGGTCTTTGTTCTTTTAGAACTAGTGTATCATTAAATATTGTGGGTTAAACTCTCCTTTTGGAGAGTTCTAGAGTAAAATGCAGAGAGACCAGAAAAATTGATCTGTAGTCTAGTAGTTTTGTTCTATATAGAATGAATTTCTTTAAAAAATTTATTTTTCTCGAATGAGCAGTGATACTGAACATTTCTTCATGTATTTATTTGTTGTTTGTGTTTCCATCTGAGATGTGTGTGTTCATCTCAGATGCCCATTTTTAGATAGGGTATTTCAATTTGGGGACCTGATGTTTTTCAATTTTTATGTTTTAAACATAAGTTTTAGTTGTTAATATATTTTATGTCATAAAGTTTTAGTCATGGTCAGTTCTATTCTGATTTGGCTATATCTACTAATACTCTCCATTGTCAATTGGATAGTTGAGTGATTTTTAATTTCATATTTATTTTTTGTATCAGAAATAATATGAGTAATATTATATATATATGAATTTATCATGTATAAATAATAGCTGCAGCTTCTTAGAATGCAACAAGAATTTGTTGCATCACTGGGTCAAAATATTCTCAGGGTTATAATGGTAAAGTTCAAACTTCTGCTGTGAGTTTATGCTTCTCAGTAGGGTTGTCAAAGTTCTTAACATTCCAGCTATATCTTCTTTTCCCTGACTATAAGCTTTCTGTAGCCAGACTTGGTTTCTTAACATTTTCTTAAAATGTAGCAACTTGCTTTTGCATGCATCTGCATATTTGTTTTCTCATTTTTTTCGGTATGGAATAACACTTTTTCTTTTTCTTTCTTTTTCTGGTACTGAGGACCAAACTTATGACCTAGTGCTTGCCAGGCAGGCACTTACGCCACTGAGCTAAACCTCTGGTCCTAACTTTGTCTCTTTCATTGTCTTATGAATTTTTAATTTCTTTAAGAACTAATTGGAATTTGTTTTGAGCTTTCTGATTTCCAAGTTTAGTTCATCTTTTTCCTTTGTGTAATTATGCTGTTATTTTTTTCTCCTTTTAAAAAAGTATTTATGACATTATGCTACACAGTCCCTCTCTAGACTGTGCATTCACAGGATATTAGATGTATATTTTCTTTTATTCTTTCCTCAATATGTCTTTTACTAGAAATACTTATTATGCATGCCTCTTTTGTAATGAGTAAAATGCGATTTAGCAAATTAGACCAAGTTCTATGTTTTTAAAGTAGTCTGATGGTTACAGTCTCTGTCAGGATTTTCCTCTGTAGTTGTTTATTTCACTTACACTCTGACTTAGTGATAAATTGTCATTTTTTATGTCCTTTGTATAATCTCACTAACAAATAATATGTTTCAGTGTTAGGAAGAAAAAAATAGTTTGAGGTACACTTTTAGAAGAATTTTAAAGTCAAGCATTGGTTAGAATATGAATACATTTTTTCCTAATAACAAAAATGTATTGTTGAGTCACAGTGGATTTATTGATGACTTACAGTTGCAGTACAGATATTAAAGGTAACTAATGTTATAAAGATGCTTCTTCACTTAAGGGATTTTCAATCCATTTAGAAGAAAGAGAGAAAAAGATAACACTTGCTAAATGTCTCTTGTATGATAGTCATTTTGTTTGTATTTTAGTCACATAATTCCATTTACAGTTTATCATCACATTGTTTCCTTGATGACAAAATGGAATTCAAAGTGGTTAATGATTTCATCCCAGTAAGGCTGCTTGTGAAAAGATTTGAAAGCAGTTCATCTCTAAACCTAGCACTCTGGTGCTACTTTTTTTGTAGAAATATTATCTCTATTAAAATGAGAGGTCATGGATAGCTGAAATATAGGGAAAAGTTTCTTTTTCTCTCTGTTTCCTAATATAATATATACACATACATATATATTATATGGAATAATAATTCTCATACTAGGGGGACAGGATAGAGCTCAGTGGCATAAGCATCTGCTTGACAAGTGTGAATTCTGGGTTCAGTTCAATTTCTGATACCAAAAGCAACAACAACAACAACAACAACAAAATAAATTCTCACACTAGGCTAGCTGTATAACATAATGATTGAATATGATAGTATACAAAAAATGATTATCACAGTACCAGGACAGATAAGCTGTCAAAAGTAGAAGCAGTTGTGATTATTATAATTACTTAATCATATTGTTCCTGGAAAAAAAAACCAAGAAAACTTATATACCTTTAAACAAACTCAACAAACTACACATGGTGACTATGGGGCTTGAAGCAATGATGCTGAGATTGAGGCCCATGTTTGTGTCTCATATTTTTGTCCAATTGTTTAAAATAAGCAGCCACATTTAATGTATCATTAAGTCGTGTAAAACGTGGATGGCTGGCATACAGATAAATTATGCTATAATTTTTGTGTAGAGTTCTAGTGTAACTCAAAGACAACAATATCCAGTCTGGCAGGTGGCGATTCTATAGATTGGGATACTGACAGAGTTTCAGAGGATGCACTCATGGAGGTGTTTTAGAGAATGTGCTCTAGGGGAAAAAGGACATGAAAAAGGATTTGAAGTAGTAATAAACATATTCTACATGGAAGAAGAGAATAAGGTCAGGTCAGCATGTATGAAGTTTTAAAACAATTTTCATTTTGTAAATATCTTGCCATATCTAGTGAATAAAAAATACATTGTGTGAGAAGGGGAAAAGGAAGGAACATATTTTTGGTAATAGTGTGGTGTGCTAATGTCTGCTAAATGAAGAATACCCGCTGAACTAGATTGGAAAATCTCATGAAACAAAAGTTGGTCATCATGACATTACTGGGCCAGAAAAACAGTAGAAGTGTGGGACTGAAGATTTGTTTCTGGGATTCATTGCTTGTGTATCCATCATATCTGGACTAACTATGATCTTCTTTGTTTGAGAATGGAAAAAAATGGTAAATGGATCATATTTATTTCTGTATTTATATTTCACTGTGCAGAGGTGGGAACGTCATATATCCTGACTGTAAGTGTTTATCAGTTTGTTTTTTATGGCGTATTTTTGATTCCCTCTGTCACTATTCTTGATTGATTTTCAAGTTTTGAACTGAAATATGTGGTATTCCAAAGGAAGATGCTTGTATGAACATTATTTTGAGTGCTTCACAGTGTTGGTTCAACTTTCACTTCAATTTCCAACACTTTACATTATTATAGATTGAAAATATAGTGACAGCCTGCCAGTACTGTTTGATGTAGTGCATGTGGTGAGCTGGATATGTTTCATTCAAACTGATAGAATGAAAAATAGGACTGCAGTATGTTCTTTAGAATCAAAGCATTTCATAAGACACATAATGAATGGCTATTAGATTTTCTCTAACAGACTCTTACATTTAAATTATGCATTATAAGTCTTTCACCTCTCCTCTGTACATAGGACTTCTATGGAGCCAAAAAACTTATTCCTAGATTCTTGGGAGCAAGTCCTTAGGCTCTTCTCTTTAAGCCCATTGAAAATAGCAGAATATTTATATTTAGTACGTGATTAGTTGTGTCTCTTGATTGGATTAATCATTATGTAGTTACTGAAAAATACAAATACTATTCTCAATACTTAATAGAATACCCACCCAGAAAAAATACACTTGCATGTTACCATCTCCTTGAAACATGACCAACAAAAAAGAGCAAGATATCCTATGATATAGTATCTCTGCACTTGCTGTCTTTAATTTGGAGTAATGTTAAAATTTATTTGTGGTTTGTATTTTGCTTAGCATAACTTAAGCATTATTCTATATATCTACTGCTTGTTTGTAAAGTTACTTAACACAAAGGAGTACACACATAGAAAAAGATACATAGAGATAAATGAGTGTGTCACTGACCAAACTAAGAATTCATATTTATTATTGAAATTTTTCATTCTAGCATTGTAAATGTGCACATTGATTAAAAAACTCATGAGGAAGCAGGAAGACACAAATTCTGTTAACATAGCTGAGAGAGAGAGAGAAAGAGAGAGAGACCCAGCACAAAACAGGCTCTACTTCAAGCTCCCTTGAGATGGAATTATATCATGTAATGAGCATCTTCTTTCCTTGGAAGTTGTTGAGCTCAGATCTTTTATTGTTTAATTCATCCTTACTATGGCATGATGATATAGATGATTTAGAATATGATTAGCATCATTGTACACTCATGAATTTAAAACAACAGTAATATAAAATAACAACTGTTTGTGAGGATGAGGAGAAATTGAAACTCTTGTATGTATAGGTTAGAAAGTAAAATGACGCATCTACTGTAAAAAACAGTGAGACAGTTCTTCAGAAACATTGAAAATAGAATTGCTATATGAGCTGACAGTTCCACTGCTGGGTAGGTAACCCCAAAAACTGAAAACAGGATCTTGAAGATGTATTTTTGCACTCATGTTAATAGCAGCACTATTCACAAGAGCCAAAAGGTAAAAGCAACCTAAGTATCCATCAACTGAACTTATGTTTCATCAAGTGATGAATAAAGAAAATACAATGGGATACTATTCAATCATGAAAAGAAGGAAAACTTGTATTTGTAACAGCATGGATAGAATTGATCATTATGTTAGGTTTAATAAGCAAGGCACAGAAAGAAAAATATTGCATGACTACTTTTATACATTTACATTACATAAATACACGACATAAATTTCATCTATAAAAACTGATTCAAGTGGTGGTTACTGGAGGCTAGGGAGACTAGTGGGGAGCCTATTAGTAGGCTGGGGGATTATTGGATATTAATTTACAGTTAGAATGGAATAAAAAGTGCGATGTTCTCTTGCACATTAGGATGACTATGGGTAACAATAATGTGCCTTTCAAATAGCTAGCAGGCTTTTGAAAGATTTCATTATAAAGCAATAAAATGTTTGAGGAGACATGTATGTTTAAACTGATTTAAACATTGCACAATGTATACATGTATCCAAATATCACTCAGTACCACATTAATAGCTATAATTTTTAGTGATTTTATATATGTATCAAAACAAATTTAATTTTGAAAAGGAAATAAAAATAGATGCCTTAATGCTGCTAACTTGGCTAACTGGACATGTGGAAATGCCCAGACTTCAAGGCTTGATGCAGGGCCAGCTGGGGGTCAGTCATCATGTCATATGTTTAGCAGAACATTCTGACTGCATTACTCAGATAGCAAGTCATGGAAGGGAGCTTTCTCATAGGGGAAGGGTGGTGATAGTGCAGGGACTTTTACAAAATCTAGGTTAAAATGATGTCTAAGTAAGATTTTGTGACTAGATGGTGAAGAATGAGAGATTCGATTTTATAATCACAAATTTTCATAGAGCTGAAAAGAACACAATCCAAAATTTAAAGGACAAAATCCAAAATTCATTGTAGACTATGCACATTGGTTTAGAAATTTAAATAAAAACAATATAGGTCACAAAAGTTTTTGTAACTCATGTCCCATTCACTCATGGCTGCATCTTTCAGAATTGTAAGTTTAATTATTTAATTATCTACTTTTGAGTGTAATGCAGGATAGACAGGACATCCCTGTAGGGAAAAAGTAGCCAGATCCAGTCTTAACAAGCACAAAAGAATTATGTCAGGGCAACAACTTAACTTGAATTCTGCTTCGAAATGAAGCCATGAAGCAGACATTTAAATACTTTTCAAGGATCTGAGTTAAAATATGAAAATAATAGAAATTGTGGAAAACAAGTAGCCAGCACGCTGCTCTGGTAAGTGGCTGTGGCTTCCCAAGTCATGGCTGCCCCAGGGCGAGAACCATATCAGCGTTTCCTGAGATTGGCACCATGTTGGAACTTTGGGTGCTGAGAAAACAGGCAGTCAGCTCACTGCTCTGGTGGGCAGCTGTGAGCCTACTGGCGCGTGGGCTAAGAATCAAACATCCATCTCATCCTCCCGCCTCTCCTCTTCACTAGCAAGTGAGAGCCAGAGATCTGAGCATCTCTTGCAAGTTTGACTATATGCAATATAGCAAATAAGGGGGATTTTCCTCTGCCATCTCTTTGAAGGCAAATATTTTTATCTCTGTTTTTCTCTGTTCTGATCAATGGTATTGCTCTATTCAATATTCTGTTTTTATAATTTCTGTATTTCCTTCGATATTTCTCTACCTGATTGAACAAATAAAGAAGCTGATCACATGGACAACCTCAAATTTTATCCCATTACATGGAGGAAGAGTGAAAAACCAGCTCCTTTGACAGGGTTTCACTCTCTGATGTGAATCCTTGCTCTGTGATTGGGTCTTTTTGTGACCTTGAATGAGGTGCTTATCCTCTTTGGGCTTCTGAACCTTTAAAGCAGATAGATAAAGAGCTTACCCCTTGACATTAAATTCTTATAAAAGTACTATGTATAATATAAGGTATTATTTCAAGCTAGGAGTTCTCAGGTACCAAAATGAAAATTTAACTTTAAATTAGAAACCATATAATCTCATCAACAAAATTGACTACTGTTTTTATATAACATTAGGACTTGGACAGATAGTATATAGCCAAATAAGAACTATAGATCTGAGTTAATAGCAAATGCAGAAGGGAAAAAAGAAATCTATTTTCCCTGTTTTTATCAGGTTGCACATGGTTTGAGATGCTGTAACTGTTTAGTTGATTACTAGAGCAAGCAAAACTTGAATCTGGAAGTTTTTTATTGGAAACAGGACTAAGTGGGCTATAATAAAAATATACATAAAAGTGATAAAATGTATGTGGAAAGTAGTATAACTGATTGACTCATATAGTTGTTTAAATAGCCAAACAAAACTATGATTTATAATAGGAGGATACAACTTAGGGTGATGTGGGTAACAGCAAGAAATATACAAATGTAGAAACTGATCAGATTCTAGTCATATGTGAACACTCTTTGAGTTGTTTAGAATCTATTTTCTTGTTTAGAAATATGAGAATAATAAAGCACTGAGCATAGGGAGTTTTAAAGATAAAATTAGTTAAGATAAGTTTAATGAAAAATAAAACTATTATAAACACGTTTAGCAAAACAAAAATATGCCTGGCAGTACGTCAGGTATTGGGTTGTATGGTCATAGTTAGATTGATTTGTTCCCTTAAATTAAGGTGCACGTAAAAGTGCAAGCACCTTATTGTGATGGATGTCTCAATGCCACTTCCTAGAGAGTGTTTAGAGTGAGAATGGAGCACAGGGACAGAAGTCGGATTGTTTTCTAGAACATCCTGAAGATAAAACAGAAGCATTAAACATTGTACAGGTTTTAGTTATTAAGATTTACACACATAGGCAATGGAGAATGATAAAGGCTTATGAGGTTACTTAAATATGAAAATAAAAAAAATGTGATATTAAAATTAAATCAAATTCTGCCACAAAAATCAGCCATATTTTACTTTGATTTAAAAAAGATAGTCAAAGCTGGGTGTGGTGATGCATGAGTGTAATTCCAGCTCTAACGAGGCTGAAGCAGGAGGATTGCTTCAAGTTTGAGGTCAGCCTGGGTTGACATAGTGAGGTCAAGGTCAGCCTGTCCTATGCAGCAAGACCCTGTCTCAGGAAACCGAAAAAAAACCCAAACCAACCAACCAAACAAACAAAACACCCCCCCCAAGTGAAAGGTAGTGTGGTAGAAGTTTTGTTAAGACTGTTCTTTTATAAAATCATTGTAAATATTTAAATAAAAAGCAAAGAGTTGTTTAGTTTTGTCTGAATAAAAATGTGGAAACTGAGATATAGCAAGTTAAATTGGTTTAATTAACTCACATTTTTTGGGATTTCTTAGAGCACACATTCCTCTGTGTTTCTACCTCTACACAAAGGCATAATGTTTATGTGCTGGACTTATTTTCAGGATCAATTCTTTTGATTTTGTCATTGTTTTACTTCTTCGTCCCCACTTTATAAAACATATGTAAAATATATATTATACTGAATAAAGAAAACCAATAGAATTAATAGGGGCACTTGATAAATTGGTGACATATGTATAACCTAAAAGAAGGTAATCAGTGTTTTCTTGGTTCTGTCTAGAAATACCTGGAAACGCTACTGTTATAATAACAATAGTAGCAGATTTATCTAAAGAAAATAATGTCATCTAATTAAGCTATAAATCA
This sequence comes from Hydrochoerus hydrochaeris, assembly GCA_004027455.1. Classification (NCBI taxonomy): domain Eukaryota; kingdom Metazoa; phylum Chordata; class Mammalia; order Rodentia; family Hydrochaeridae; genus Hydrochoerus; species Hydrochoerus hydrochaeris. The sequence goes on along the minus strand of PVLA01000021.1, from coordinate 391,914 downwards.
AAATTTGAAAGGATAAACATACCATGTTCTTGAATTAGGGAGGCAATATCATGAAAATATTAACTTTTTCAAATTAACATGTGTATTTTATATTATTTCAGTTAAAAGTCCAACACACTAAGTTTTAATTGGACAAGACAATCTCATAGTTCATACAGAAGAATAAGTATCTGAGAATGATCAATAAGAATATGCAGAATATCAACAGCCAAGTGTCATTTTAATATATGTCAGTACATAATGCAAAGTGCTCTAAATAAAGTTATTTTCAATAGATGACTTTGAATATTACAGAATAATGAATATGATAAGTATAAGGAATCAACATTGACAAGCACATTGTATTCAATTTCTTTTGAAGTGAATAAAAATGGGTCCTTATTTTATACCATTTTGAAGAATAAATTTCAAACAGATTAAGGTGTAAAATGTAAAATTAAGTATGTAAATGATTAAAAAAATACAGTAATTAGGAAAATCTCCTTACCCAAGACTAATAACCTATTATTCCATGTCTTGGTTACTTTTCTCTCATTGCTGAGACAAAATACTTTATACTTTATACCCAAAATTAGGGAAGGAAAGGTTTATTTATCTTATAGCTTTGGAGGTTTCACTCCATACTTGGCTGGTTTCAGGGCAAGGTGGTGTGGCTGTTCATGGTGGCTACAAACAAAAAAAGCAAATAGGGCAAAAGAGAGGAAAAAATACACCTTCTTCCCTTCCTTATATTGTATGCCAGCTCTGTTCCTAGGCAGGTATAGTACTCATGCCACCAATTCCAGTGCTAGACAATGAACCAATCACAAACACTAGATTCAGCAGCCTCCCAGACTGCATGATGGTTGGGAGGCCACCTAGTTACAAATCGTTACATTCCACCTCTGGACCCCCAAAGACTTATGTACATTCTTTATGTAAAAGACATTTAATCCATATCCAAGAGTTGACAAAGTCCTAACAGTTTTAACATTGCTGAAAAGTCCAAATCCCAAGTCTCCTCTGCAATCTAAGGCCAACTCTTAGCTGATAGCCCCTGTACAAATGAAAACAGAGTTAACATTTCCAACATATAATGGCACAAGACAAACATTACCATTCCAAAGGGTATAAATGGGATACAAAAGATTGGGACCAAAGCAAGTACAAAATCCTGCATGGCAAACATTAAGTCCTGGAGTTCCACGCTCAGCATCTGAAGCAATCTGGTTGCAAGCTCCAAAAAGCTTGAATGACTCCACCCCATGGCACTTCCAGGGGTTTAGCTCCCACAGATTCTTAGGCCCACTCTGCTCAATCCTTGCAGCTTTCCTTAGCTAATCCATGCTCCTGGCTTTTTCAAAATTCTGAGTTCTCCATTGCACCTTTGGTTTCACATTCACAGCTTCACACATTGCCCTCTCAGAGACAAACTGCCTGGCCTCTCAGCTTTCTTCTGAAATTGGGATGGAAGCTGCCTTAACCTCAGAACTCGTGCATTCTCCATGCACCTAAAACCAGTGCCACGTGGATGTTGCCAAAGTCTGCTGCCAGCTGGAGCAGTAGCCAGGCTTTTCTTTCTCTTGGCCATAGGGGTCAAGTTCCTGGATCGCTGAGCACTCTCAACCTGATTGCGAGCAACAGCTTCATGCCATTCTGGAACCTGGTGTGGCTGCCACCATTTTGGAACCTGCTGTGGCTTCTGTCACCACTCTGGAACAGTGCTCTGCAGCTTTCTCTGAGCAAAGCCTTTTACTTTTGCAGTTTTTAGGCTGCAAAGGGTGGAGACCCACTGCTTCCTGGGATGCCCCCATGCCATCTTTCTTATTTTCTTGTTTCTTCTTAGCAGTAAAGATCTCAGCTCTATCTTTACAGTCCATGGCTTTCTGGTCAAACTCACAGTATTTTAAATCATGCTTCTGGGCTCTTTGCCCTTGATTTGCAACATAAATCTGGCTAAAAGCCCCCAACAATAGCCATGCCATTGCCTCAACATTCAACTGCCTTGAAATTTCTTCTGTTAGATTAATCAGTCTGTTGCCCTTAATCTCAGTCTCAGGCAAAGTCTCTGGACACAAGCAAAATGCAGACAACCTTCTGTCAAGCTATAACATACATCATGTGGAGTCCAGCAACCAATGCAGTCCTTTTCCCAGCAGAAACCTCCCTATCTTGGTCGTTCCTGGCAGGCTTTCGTCAACCTTCTGGTCTTCTGAGTTCTGACTAGAATCCCCCTACAGAACAGCCTAAGCTGTTCCAGTTCTATGCATTCAGGCAACCTCTCAGAACCTTTCCAAATTCTTCCTACAAGCCATTCCCAAAGGCTCTTGAACCATATGGTCAGGTGCAGTCACAGCAACAACCTCATTCCACCGGTACCATATTCTGTCTTGGTTATTTTTGTCTCTTTGCTAAAACAAAATAATTGATGCCCAAAATTAGGGAAGGAAAGGTTTATTTATCTTACAGTTTTGGAGGTTTTAGTCCATACTCAGCTGGTTCCAAGGCAGGGTGGAGTGGCTAAGGGACAGCTGTAAATTATAAGAAGATATGCTTTACAGAAGAGCAAATGCAAATGGCTAATAAACATGAAAGTATGCTTACTTTATTTAAATCAGTGCAAAAAAACTAATATTAAAATACAAAAAGTATAATAAATTATTATTAGAGGGGAAAGTTATTCATTTAATGTTGATGTCAACAGTCTTTTTCAAAAGTCATTGAAAATTTAGAGTTGTAGTGATGGAAATTTATGTACATGTAAGCATATATATATTCTGATTTTTTTTTCTTGTTGAAACCTAGAAAACAAAGCACCCATCAATAGAATATATGCATGTTTTGGAATGCTATGTAACTATTAAAAATATTACAGTTATACTAGAAAACTGCAGAGATTTTACAAGATACTATTGTTGAAAGAAAAAGAAGTTTAACAACTTGACTCAGGTTTTTTTTTTTTTTTTTTGTTCCAGAGATTGAACTCATAACCTCACACCTGCCAAGCAGGTGTTTGTGCTGCTGAGTTATCTCACTCTTGATTCAGTTTTAACAGAACAATGTAATGCAGATTCTGCATAGGAATGCATACATATATTTTTGTGCACATTTATGTCTGTTCTGTGTAGGATTATGTGAAAATGTAGAAGTATACAAACCAGGTTGCTCATGTAGATCAAATGAGGAGTGAAGATGGGATACTGAGGAGGAGGCAGAGAATAAGGGAATGTGTGAGTCTAAGGAAAGAAAGAAGTGGTGGTGGGGAGACCATTCATCCCCAAGGTGTATACACATGTATGCATTTAAGTGAGTATATGCATGAATACTTTAAATTTAAAAAGTTAACAAACTAAAGAAATTGTTGAAGTTTGAGAGTAAAGGCAGTGAAGGGTAGCTGTGAATTTGCTTTTATTTGCAAAAGAAGTTATTTTTAAATTTTAATAATGCATTTTTGTAACAAATTAAATGTCACCCACTTCAAAACTAAAACCATGGTTATGAATCCTTACTTACAGCAGGGTTTCTCCTTATTTTTTATCTCAGAGCACATGTGGAAAGTACTCATATTTGTGGGACACACTGGTGTAATGGAAGAGCCCCGTTGCAGCTCAGCCAGGCTCCCTGATAGGCTCTGCTCCTTTAAGCCATTGTCTATCCACATTCACTGCACTCACAGAGAAGCTTGGAGTCAGATATGTGGAGGAGTTAAAATACTTATGTGATTATTCAGAACGCTATATTTTTATTTTAATGATAGATTGCCTTCTATGCTAAGAGAGTACTCTACTGTTACTCATGAATTATATTAACTCATACTAAGTTTTAAGAGAATAGTTAGCAATTCCTTTTATCTCATTGTCCAAATTTCTCTTCTGGGTTGACTGTCTTTAAAACAAGCATTGTGTGAATGCTGGAGAAAGAGATTAATGTGGCACACTCTGATTTAATTTTTCTACACTCATCTTTTGAGTTTTATCTTTCTAAACAAATGTGAATGATTTTGACATTAATGCAATATTATAATAAAGAATATTTTCAAGTGTGTCAGGTAAGATCGGTGTTCAGTGTGAATTGCATAAAACACAATTGTAGCTTACTTTTTCTCACGTGACAATAAGTTTGAAGGAATCGTCTCAGGGTTCCCATAGTGGTTCCCCACTTTCATCACTGTCTGGGGCTCCTTCTTTCTGATCCATCATCTTTAACATATGACCTTAATTCCTATCATCATGACAAAGATGCATTTCACTGTGGAATGAAAAAAGGGAAAGAGGAAGCTGCTTATGTTACAAAGAGGAAAACTTTCCTACAGACTTTCTCTCACACGTTGTTTTTTGGAATGTAAAAGAGCTATGCAGCGTTTCACATACACCTGCAAGGGAACTGTAGAATTTGAACTGGGTGCACCATGGCAAACACTTCTCTCTGACCAAATATTAGCTAGGCTCCTCTGAGCCCTCTTCTCTACTAGCCTTTGACTATGACTCTGTCCTGTTTGTCTTTTTGAGCCAGTCTCAGCAAAGAATCCTTCTAAGTTTGTTACATGATTGCCTTTGATATCTGATCTCCGACCTTTGATTTGTAAATTTTTAGCCCGCCTTTAGCATTGATCCTGTTTGACCAATTTATTAAGAGCCCTCTTAGTCTTGACATCCCCTCTTATTAATTTTTCATTTATTGAGCCTGTCACTGTTTCTTGGCCATGAAACCCTAGCTGGCTTTGCTATATTCATTCAGAGCATTGAGCCAGATCTCTTTTCCATACTGCAGTAATCATGAATAAAGTTTTCCCTACTGAGTTAATGAGTATCAAAGTAATTTTTTGTTTGATAATGGCCACTATGGACAGAATTAGAGTTCTATTTGCAAAAATATATGAATAATAGAAAAGCAACTAAGTGTAACTGCAACACCAAAAGGTCTCCTTGTTCTAAAAGCTAGTAATTTCTATTTGAGAAATGAATGTTGGTATAGAAGACAAATCTTTGTGAGTTCAGGACTTACATTTAACTTCTACCTCCCTGGGTGATATACCTGGAATTCAGTACAATGAAACTTATAAAACTTTCTATTTACATATTTTATGGTATTGTGAGGTTTTAATTAAGTGGTGGTTAGAAAGTGATTTGAAGAAAGTTACTGCAAGTACATAATGTTTTGTTAGATAATGTGAGAGTAATTTTACAAAATCTGGATAACTGACAAGTAATTAAAGTCAAATGTACTGTCGCTGTGTTCTGTGACTATCATTAGTATTCATCAGACGTTGACATACCAGTTGACGAAAGAGCAGATTTCAGACTGCTCTGAAAAGATTCTTGAAAAATTCTTAAACCTCTGTTAAAACCACTTTACCATCTGCTTGTGAAAAAATTGAGATGGCTGCTTGTGAACTTAGCAATTAAATGTGCTAATACAGATACAGGAGAAAATGATTGTCACACCTGCTTTTTTTTTCTTAAACAACAAATAAAACAAAATTCTTCCAACACCCTCAGAAGGTAGGGGAAAAAAAGAAAAAAAAAAAAAAGAAAAAACCATCTGGTTTTCTGTGAAAATAAAATTTAAGATTCTTAAAACAATTCCAATAAACTCTGCATTTTGATATTATTATGTAGGTCACTTTATAATCTTCTTATTGAATATTAGAAAAATTAAGGTTTCATGTAAAGATTAAACCAATATATTTGTTTTCTCTCCATTTAGATTTTGAGAAGACAAAAAGAGAAAGAAGCATGATTGTAAACAAGGCACTTCATTGTACTTTAATGTAAAATAATTAATCCATCTACAAAAGATAATGATTATATATTAGTCTCATTTAACAAATAGTGTATGAAAATTGGCATGAATAAAGCCAATGAAGGAATATGTTACTTAAGAATTCTTTCCTTTCACAAAACCCACTGAAACAAAATGTAATGAAATGGAATCTTTTGATGATGGTGTAGAAAACTCAAAAATTTTTAGCAAACATAGAGCAAAATTATTTTCAAAAAAATCTGACCAACTAGTAGGCTACTAGAATCTAGAATTCTGAGAACTGCTATTCATTTATGCATAATTGTCTCCTGCTTAAATCTTATGCTCTTACTTTATAGGTAGATTATAATTGAGGCAAAAATTTTTAAGTTTACATAGATGTGATGCTATTTAAATTTTAAATTCACTAAAATTATATCATGAAATATGGAACATTGTGAGTATTTCAACTTTAAATGGAGTTTGGCTCTTTGGCTTTTCTTCTTTTGGGACTGCATAGGAGAATCTCAAGAGTTAACTAACTGCTGCAGTGAACTGCTTTTAATTTTGCTATTTTTGTGATTAAGCATCTGGCAGGGTGAGAAGCAATAAGGAGAATAGGCATACCATAAATTATGGAAGTACTGTCTTTTGGTTTTGTCTCTAAAAGGATAAGATAGCAAAAATAAGCCTAAGCACAGGAAAGAGACTATAATATTGTTTTTTAATGATCAAGCCAAATTTACCTGAAGCTATTACTTCAGGAATTAAAATAAAACCCTAGGATTCTCTATTGTTAATAAAAGCTTGCCTGTGTATGGTTATAAACTGGTCAAAGGAAATAAAAAAAAAATATACTTTAAGCCAGACGTTGGAATTCCCTCTGCTTGTGAACCAGGAGATAGAATCCAGAATGTCAAAGTAATTTCCCCAGATTCATCCTCAAATATGAGAAATTAAAAGGATCTCAACAATCATTCATCTCCCTCATTTTACAAAGAAAAAAGTGAGACACAGAGAACTTAAGCAACTTTCCCAAAGCCATCGCACAGTCGGTATGGATGGAGGTCATATCCAAGTCTCCTTTACCCATACTCACTGTCTTGGGTAGTTTATTAATCTTCAGGAGTCACACTCTGCTATGTCACTATCACCTCATTTGTCAGCATTTATCACCACCTCTAAATAATCATTCAGTGATTCTCTTACTTCAACTATGCCACAATTTTTGGATCTTGATAACATAAACATTCCAGCTTCAAAGTGCAAGAATTGTAAATAAAAACACTCCAGGGCCAGACTAATCACTAAGTGGACCTATGTGGGAATTTGAATGCTTTGAGTGTTTAGGGTTATAAATTATTTTTCAAGGAATGCTAAGGGCAACATTATTTGATAGTCCTTCCAGAACTCATGAATGAAATTTATGCTATACGCTTTAGTGTTAGAGAATGAAAACAAGGTAAACTGTGTTTTCTTTGTTATGCCATCTTTACTTTTCTTTTGTTTTCTTTCTATGTCCTTAATCTCTTTCGTCTCCATATCTTTTTCTTTTCAGACATGGATGCACTAGGCAATTTCCACGCTTTTCTGACCTATACACCTTCTCTCCTGTATTTTAATTTCAACGTACACCTATTAGCCAATTGCCTAATAGAATCCACAATACTATACATATATGTATACATTCTTTATGGGCTTGCATATTAATTTCTTCTTTGTTGTTACTTTTAGCATAGATGGTTTTCTGGTTAAGGAAATAGTGTTGCTGATGTTTCTTCTCTTTAAAACACTAGACTGTGTTTATTATAACCTTTATGTTTAAAAAATTTCTAAATTATAATTTATATTTGGTTTTATAAAGTGCATAATTTAATCTTTTCTTGGTAAGATTACTTTGATAAGCATTATTCTTCCGTCTATTCTCTATGGAATCCTTGGAGAAAAGTCATGTGTGTAAGGCTACTTTCTTCCATACCAAAATTCTTCAGTTTACAATTGAAGATAGAGATTCTTGCTTTCCTTTTTGTTAGATCTTGTTTCTCATTCAGTCTTTTAGTGGGATCTTTTTCTCTGTCTGTTAGCCTTTGTTTAATCTTTTTTTTAAATTGGTACTGGGGATCGAACTCATGACCACACGCTTGCAAGGCAGGAGCTTATGCCACTAAGCTAAATCCTCAGCCTCTGTTTAGTCTTTTAATACCTAGTTTATAATTCTAGTCTTTCATATCAAAGTTGTGGTCTAAGGAAAGCCAAATGTAATGTTTGTTAAAATGTATAGCCATTAAGATATAAGCAAGTTTCAGTAAAATGAAGATTCCAACTTTGCTAGAGAGTCTTTTAAAGAGCATTGATGATAGCTGTTTCAAAGCCTGTGTCTGCTGTAAGAGCTGTATGCCATTTATTATTCTTTGTTTTTTAATATTGATATTGACTGGCTGCTGACTAATGGTCCTGTATTAGATGCTGGATTTATAGTAGGCATGGATCTCATGGAATTCCCAGTCTAGTAGAGGAAAACCATCCAGCAATAATAAATTTATTATTCTTATAAGACCAAAGCAAATTGTATATCTGATAAGAGATTAATACTGTTATATAAAGAACTCTTTGAACAAAAAACAATCCTTTTTTGTTCACTGTTCACTGCCATAATTCCAGGTTGGCTTTGAATGCAGCCACTTTGTTTGCTGACTCAAACACACTCATTCTCCCCTGAAGTGACAGATTGAGTTTGTTAGGCAGGGTGTATATGTCACATGAATAAACAAGTTTTACAACCCACTCTGTGGCTCTGAAGTGTGCTGTCAGTGGCGACTTTTTTTCTAAAAGAAAGCTCTGGAGCAGCTCACACAACTAAAAACTCTAATCAGTCACTGACCTTTACAGAGCCTGTGCATAAATGTGTGTGCTCTGCATTTATCTCCTCACAGCGCTGTGCTAACAGATGTGAGTTAAGGGCCTATAATATGGCTGGTAATTTTAATTGTATCCTGCAAAACATTGTTAAGCTCAGGTGACATTGTCTAGAAAGTTTCTCTATGGATGATGGAATGTTTTAAGTAACATTTAGAAATGACCTCCTTGATCCAATAGTAAGGCTGGAAAGCTGTCCAGTCACGGCTGCTTCTCTATTCATGCATACACCCCCACAAAATGACCAATTTAGTTTTCCTAATATGTAATCATTCAGAGACTTGAATAGCTTCTCAGATGTGCTGTTGGTTTGGCAGTAAAACTGCATGTAACATATCTTTGTGCATATCCTGCAGAAAAATGTATCACACAAACAGGCATTTTGTCTTGTTTTTGAGATGGATTACATACTGAGGTGATTCGTTAATCTTGCCTGACAATTTGCCTCAGTATCTTCTGCTGTTTCATCACACATTCCACATTTTGAACTGCAGCCTCTCCTAGAAGCTCCTGACAAATGTCCTTAGAAGTAGCCAGGGTCAGCATTTCACTAATAGTAAAGGGCTTCTTAGCTTCAGTGGAACAGTGATCCACTATGAATGACAGACATTTGATGAAGTGGTGGCCTTCAATAACTGCTTTTTTCTTTGTGTTTTTTTTCCTTTGAGAAACTTCAAAAGTTTGTCTTTTAATGTAGGATCCTTGCTTTCCATGTGGTGAAGCAGTTTCACCATGGCTTCACTGGATAGCTGCTTAACACATATTATACGTGGTGGGTTTGGAGAATCACCTTGTTGCAAGGAACTCATAAATTGAGGAAGGCTCTTTGTATTTTCTTTTAAATGCCGCTTTCTTTTGGTTGGCAGGCTTAGAGTCTTCTGTCTCCTCATTGTCTTTCCCCTTCACAAAGAAAGTCTCTACTTATGTTTGTTTTTTTTTAACTTATTTTAGCTAGGGCTTGCTGCAGCTGACTGAGACAAGTGTACAGTGTGGGGAAGAATTGGAAATGGGAAATAAAATAATGGATGTGAGCCATGAATAGACTAAAATAAGTGCTGAATTCTCACCAGATGCTGCTTGTTACTTGCCAATCATTAACTGGGTTTTGATATGAGACTATTAGCAATTAATATATTATGGCATTTGTGTAGTCAAACCTCTCTGCTAATGTTAATTAGTGTCTGCAGTTGATCTCCAGTGCTAGCACCCCTGCCTCAGCTCCACCTCAAACCATCAGGTGTTATATTATCACAAGAAGTACACAGTCTTGATCCCTTGCATTTACAGAACATAGGGCTTGTGCTCTTCTGAGAATTTAATTCTGCCAATGATCTAAGAGAAGGTGGAGTACAGGTGGTAATGGGAGAGATGGGGAACACTGTAATTACAGATGGTACTTTGCTCTTCTGCTGTGTGGCCCAGTCCCTAGCAGGCCATGGACATGTACCAGTTGGGGACCCTGATGTAAGGTGTGTACCACAGTGGTTAACTAATAGTAGCACTCAGTGATTGTTAAAAGTTACTGTAACAATAAAGACTTCTTGGGCATATTCAATAAAAGAAATTATTTCAGTTCCTACCAGGCATACAGTAAGTAGTCAATGGTTCTTAGTATAATTTATCTGTTTTCCTTTTACTTTAAGATTATGTGGCTGTTTTCCAGATGGCTTAGTTTTCTATGAGTCTGACAGCTGCTTAAATTAAGGTGTTCCTAAAGTATCTCAGTGTATATGTAAACACACACATTTTCATGATACCTGTTTATACTCTGTTCATTCTTTGAGGCTTACAGTGTATCAGGATATGTGCTAAGCCCTTGGAATACTAGAATGAATGCCATATTTTTGCTTCAAAGTGGAAGTCTTTTGGGGTACATGGACATATAGAACACAATGTAAATGCCATTTTGTAATTTGTTATATACCAAGGAGATGAGAACACTTGAATTGTGAGAGTTCAGAGATTTGACTTTCTGAGTGCATATGTTATTGGAACATAAATTTGAAATGGTGGGTAGAAATTGGCTCAGTGAATTGGGATAGGACTTTAAACAGGTATATAAAATGGGAAGAGTACATGCAAGTGGTCAGTGTCCCCCAATACATCATTATATTTCAGTTTGTAGAGAAACCTGTGATGAAAGATAAGACATGGTTTATTTTATTATTTTATTTGTTTTGTCTTTTTGAGACAGGGTTTTGCTCTGCAGTTCAGGCTGGTTTTGGGCTCACTTTGCAGCTCAGGCTGGTCTTTAACTTGCAATGACCCTCCTAGCTCAGCCTCCTGAGTGCTGAGATTATAGGCATGTGCCACTATGCCTGGCTAAGACATAGTTTTTAATTTCAGTAAAACCTAATTTTGCTTACCCATTAATTCATTTGACCAGTATTGTCCAATGAAATACAATATGAACCAAATGCATAATTTACAGTTTTCTATTAGCCACATTTAAAATACTTGAAGTTAATGTTACATGTTTTATTTACCCAACATGTCTAAAATTCAGATGATTCTCCAGTTATATTGGTTTGATGCAGAATTTTAAAAATTTGTAATGAAAAGTATACCTATGTGGTATAACAATATTTGTATGTAATAGATATAAAGATTATTAATGATATATTTTTGTACTTTTTTGGTACTGAATCCTCAAAATTCAGTGACACTTTCTAGTTGCAACCTAACTGAGGCTCTACATTTTCATTAAAATGCTTGATGTGAAAATTTCATAAAATTATAACTGAAATAGATTTATATATAGATTTGTTGCTGAGAACATAAAAAATTTCAAAATAAGTGAAATGGGGTATGGCTTAAAATTAAAATTAAGTAAAATTAAAATGAACTTTTCTGTTTATTGTTTACAAGAGTCATATGCCAAATATTTGGTGTATTCTAAACGCTTCTCATCACTTCTTTTTACTACTATCCCAGTCTAAACCACCCTCATTCTTATTTCAACCTCTTCTATGTTTCTGTTTTCACTCAGTTTAGTCTATGCTCAACTCTGAATGTGTAATGTGAAACTTTGTGCCCAATTCCATTGGCTTTCTCTGTCTGAATGAGAGTCAAAGTACTGATAATGACTGCGCTATTCTACCTGCCTTCATGCCTGGATTTCCCTTTCCCATTCTAAGCTGACTGACCTCTGTGCTATTCAGGGAACCTGAGTCAAGCTGCTGTCTCAAGACTACTGCACCAATTGTTCTCTTGGTCCAAGTCCCTCTTCTTCCTCTGCATTTTTCACTTCTGAACGTCTTCTGATCTTATTCAAGTGTCACCTTCTCAATGAAGCCTTGTGTAGGCTGCAGGCCCATTGCTACCTTCCTTGTGCCTACTGCATAAAAGAGAAAACAATGCTCACACTAGAGGTCCGTTTTTTTTAGCTGAACCAGGAGACATGCCACTGAACGACTGCATCTAATGATAGCTGAGGGACATTTTAATCTGTGTGTTTAGCATCTCTAGAGCAATTTACCTTGAGAATTTCTTGGGCCAGTTTTGTGCAAAGCATAAGTCGTCACTCTTTCTTCGGTAGTTTTCTGAGCCTGTATGCTCTCAGCTTGACATGTTTGTACAGTGTTAAAATGCAGTGTCAGATTGAGTTCCTAATGGCTGTCTGCTAAACTTCTACTACACATCTTCAATCCTTTCATCATTTTGTTTTCCTACTGCCATCCAGAAATGAAAATGCATTGCCTATGTTCAGGAAGTATTAAGAATTTCAGGACAGCAACAGCAGGCTTCTAAAACAAGCATAAAATCTTTGGAACTGGGATCTCTTGTGCCACACAGGTCATACTTCATGAAACTGGCATGGCCAATATCTGTTTTTCATTTTGTTTACAGTCTGTGTGGTGGATTGAAAACTGATGGTCAACTTAAATACCAGCTGAACTGAATCAGAGTTGTGCTGAGTGTAGATGGTCCACCTGAGGATTGCTGCTAGCATAAAAAGGAGACCTGGAAAGGAAGAGTATTGTTTGATGCTATGAGTTCTGTTGCTATGGGTTCTCCTGGAGGAGCTTGCGGAGCTTCTATCATGATGTGAACTTGGTTGTTCTCATTGTCAAAAGAGACTGAGACCTCATTTGTAATTATTCTTTTAATATGGTTTTAATGTTGTTTTAAGATATGTTTGTAATCAGGTTAATCAAAGTATTGTGGTTTTAACCTTGAACTTTGATCACCAGTTGATTGTTTTGCGTTTGGTGCAGGAATGAGTGCAATCAGAATTGTATATATGTGATTGTTGTATTAATGTAAATCTGAATAGATCAAGATATGTTAACTCTTTCACAAATCTGCCACTAAGGACTATGGTGTAAGGAAATGTGTATGGTTATCAAGTTGAGCAGAAGTGGATTATAGTGGACTGAAAATGATGGTCAATTCAAACATCAGCAGAACTGAACAGCATAGTTCCGAGTGTAGATGGCCCACCTGAGGATTGTTGCCAGCCTAACAAGGAGACCTGAAGAGGAAGAGTGTTGTTGTCATTTGGTGCTGTGGGTTCTCCTGTTGCTGTGTGTTCTCCTGGAGGAGCTTACTGAGCTTCTTTCCTAATATGAACTTGGCTCTTCTCATGGTCAAAGGAGACTGGGAAATCATTGTCACTGAGGATGGCTGTAGTACTTTTCAGGGGGAACCTTGGTCCTCACTTTGAGCATTGCTTCTTGGCTCTAGTGCAGAACACTCAGCCTATTGGCATAAGTCCTTCATCCCACTGGCACAGACTTTCTAGCTTCCACTGCTGACCTTGAAGTCTTCCAGTGCAAATCCATGAAACAGACATGCATAAGGCATTACTATGGGCTCTAAGCCTTTAGTTGGATGCATAGAGGGTATTGTCATGAGCTCTATGTCTTCAGATGGACTCATGCAGGATATTTCTGTGGAATTCAGGCCTTCAGCTAGATTCCTTGGGTCTTAGTATGTAGACAGATTTCTTGCACTTCTTGTATTTAATTAGTAGGTGACTATCATAAAATAGTATTATGAATTATGTGTCCTGTAATGTCTTGTTCTTCTTGCAAATCCCTGACTACAAAAGTCTGCTTTCTCAAAATAAATTCATAAGATCTGTGAGACCTGGAGGTTTTTTCCCTCTGTTCTCTTTTCTATCTAGAATAGATTGTTAGTGAATAAATGAGTAGGATGAGCACTAGACTATAGACTTTAAATATCTTTGTCTTACAGCCAGTTTTACAAATGAGAAATCTGAGGGTCTTGGTTACTTTTATCTCATTGCTGAGACCAAATACTTGATGTTCACAACTAAGGAAGGAAAGGTTTACTTAGCTCACACATTGTGGAGGTTTCAGTTCATAATCAGCTGGCTCTAAGGCAGGGTGACATGGCAGAGGGCAACAGTTTCAGGTGGCAGAAGACAGCAAAAGCAACAAGAGCAAAAGGAAGGGCAAGCCTCTTTCTCTCCCTGATATTGTATCAGGCTTTCTGCCTTTGGGTGGGTGTTGCACTCACAGCATCTTGTGTTAGCCTCTTGCACAGGCTCAGGATGTTTACACAGTGAGGACCCTGGCCTCCTGTTGAGTCATTTGATTAAACTTCTAACCTTCTCAAATTGACACAAAGAACAACACCTTAGAGTAGTAAGGATAGAACTACTGAGTTACTTGGTTAAGCTTCTAAACTTCTCAAGCAGACCCAGTGTATCAAACACAATCCACTCCTTGTCAACTTGGCAACCAGACACATTTCTTTAAAATGATTTTGAAATACAAACATGCTTATTCTTTTTTAAAAAAATTTTATTTTACAGAGAATAAAACAAAAGAGGACAGAACAATGCAGATCAGAACAGAACAAGACAAGCAACACAGCACTTCACAACAAAACAGTTGGATATCAACAGTAGCTACCATAATATCTCTTTCTTTGAAATTGTTGAGCATAGCTTCACAAGCAATAATATCAAACATAACAAAATAGAATAAAAGCATTCAAGAGAATGAAACTATTACAAGGCAGTCTGAACCAAATAACAGAAAATGAACAATGACTGCTATAATATCTCATTTTCCATAAAAAATTTGTTTATATTATTACACATATTAAAATCCAGTAAGACACAACATGATAGATGAACAGTAAGACACAATGGTTATAGAAGAACAAAAGCATAGTAGGACTTCAAAGCCAGATGATATTAAATCAGCAGTGGCTGCCATAATGTCTTGTTTTCTTCAAAGTAGCTGTTCATACCATCACATATATACTATATATGTGATGTAGGTCAAATAAAACAGAATAAAACCATTCAAACCAATGAATGAAAACATTATAAGACTTCAAAGAAATATAATGGGATCCATGATTACCATAGAATCTTTCTTACACTAGGGAGACTATGCGGTATTTATACCTGTGAGTTTGATTTATTTCGCTTATGAGTATGGTCTCAAATTGCAACCATTTATTTATAAATATCTCAATGTGATCATTCTTTATAGCTGAGTAGTACTCCATTGTATAAAAGTACTATAATTTTTTTTATTCATTCCTCAGTTGATGGGCACTTAGGTTGTTTCTAAGATCTGGCTATTACAAATTGTACTGCTATAAACATGGGTGCACATATATCACTTTGGTTTGATGTTTTCAGGTCTTCTGGGAATATGCCTAGGAGTGGAATAGCTGGGTCAAATGGGACTTCCAATCCCAGCTTTTTGAGGAATCTCCAGACTGATCTCCACAGTGGTTGCACCAGTCTACATCCCACCAACAGTGCAGAAGAGTTCCTTTTCCCCACAGCCTTTCCAGCATTTGTTGTTGGTAGTTTTGTTGATCCTGGCCATTCTTTCTGGAGTGAGATGGAATCTCAGTGTAGTTTTAATCTGCATTTCTCTAATGACCAATGATGCTGAACATTTTTTCATGTATTTATTTTCCATTCGTATTTCTTCATCTGAGAACTGTATGTTCATCTTGGATGCCCACTTTTGGATTGGGTCTTTGAATTTCAGGGGTCTGATTTTTTAAAAATTCTTTATAAGTTCTAGACAGAAGTCCTTTGTCTAAGGGACAGTTCACTAAGATTTTTTTCCCAGTTTTTGGGTTTTCTTTTCACTCTGCTGGAGATTTCTTTCAACATGCAGAAACTCTTTAAAAAGACATGATCCCAGTTATTGATTCTGGGAAGTATTTCCCGTGCAGTTTGGTTCTTGTTCATGAATTCTCTACCTACCCCATGTCTTCAAGATTTTTACCTACTTTGTCTTCCAACAGATTTAGTGTTTCTGTTTTAATATTTATATCTTTGATCCATTTAGATTTCAGTTTAGTACATGGTGATAGGCATAGCTCTAGTTTTTTTTTTTTGGCATATGGATAGCCAGTTTTTCCAGCACTGTTTATTAAAGAGACTATCATTCTTCCAGTGAACATATTTGGCCCCTTTATCAAAGATAAGGTGGTTGAGTGTTTTTGTAGCTGTATTTTTTAGTCTATTCCATTGATGTTCAGGTCTGTTTTTATTCTAGTATCATCAAACATGCTTATTCTTATCATTTTACAACTTGAATATTACAACCCAAGTTTAACAATCCTTTAGAACAAGTATTAAGTCTCTCAACATTATATTACATTAGAACCATAACATTTGTCCCAGGCCCCCCAAGACTCTTGTACAACTCATTATGCAAAAGGCATTTAGTCTATCTATAAGAGTTACTTAAGTCCTAACCGTTTCAGTACTGCAGAAAAGTCCAAGTCCCTAATCTCTGAAATGTAAAGAAAACTCTTATTTGCAAGCCTCTGTACAAATGAAAAGTTAAATACTTTCAACATTCAATGGCACAAGATAAACATTTTCACTCCAAAAGTTACAAACAGTGGACCACAAAGGAATGGGACCAAAGCAGTCCACAATCCAGCAGGGCAAACATCTGCAGTAATCTGTGGCAAGTTATGAGCTCCAAAAGTCTTGGGTGTCTCCACCCCTACATTACTCCCAGTGATTGTTGCTTCCATGACTTCTTTCTTAGGTTGTTTTGATCTCCTCTTTTTTGTTCTTATTGCTTTTTGCTGTCTTTTATCTCCATAAGCGGTTGCCCCTCTGTCACACTACTCTGCCTTAGAGCCAGTTGATTATGGATTGAAACTTCCACAAATTGTGAGCTAAACAAACTTTGACTTCCTTAATTTTGGGCATGAGGTATTTTGTCTCAGTAAGGAGAGAAAGTAACTAAGACACTGTGTAAAACATGTTGTTAAAACTATTACCACGTCTGGGGAAGTCAGAAGGGACAATGCGTTTCATTTAGAAGAAAGACAAACTAAGGCTCAGTTAAGTTTAGGAAGCATCCCCAAAGCAAGTATTTGTTTCAGACTTTGTCTTATTTCATTTAGGACCTACTTCAGGCAAGAACTTGGTTTGGGCTTTTCTGCTTTGCGCGGGTGAAGAGACTAGGCACATGAGGAGAGGCAGCCATCAAGTATTTCTGTTTCACTCTTCTCCCTTGAAAATGCACTTGATCATAACATTACTTTACTTTTATGTGTGTCATAAACTATTCTATTTTAAACACAATGTCTATAAAGTGCATATAGAGAATGTATTTTGTTTGCTTTTTACATGTATGACTTGAACTTCAGATTGGCTAAGATCATGCAGCTAGTTAGCAGTGAAACTGCTGGGCTCATATTTTATAAGTCTCTATTTCTCTGAATGTTATGTTGAAAAATCAGTATTTTTTTACTTTATTTTATCAGATTGTTTTACTTTATTTTAAATTGCTTTTTTGAGAAATACCTCTCACCATTTTTCTATTTCTATGTAGTGAATATACTGAGTAATTTGCATTATTTTTCTTAAAACTTTGATAATTGTTAGACTTTTGAATATAAATATATTTATATATATGTGTGTATATATATATATATATATATATATATATATATATATCCCATAATGAAAGTAAATATAAGTCAAGAGTTAGAGTTGCTGCTAAAAAGGGTGTACTAGAAATTGATGTGTCATAGCAAATTAAAACTTGGCAATGGAATTATGACCTTATAAACAGTAAGATGAATTATTTTCTTTATTCAAGGATTAAACAGCAATTCCATTTAGTGACTTTTGATGAATTAGAGCATGATGAAATATTCCAAAGAACTATAATGTACTCAGTTGCTTATGATGAGTTTCTATCAACTGAGAAACAGATTGTATTTCTGGAAAAGGTAGCTTAAAATATTTCTTATCATTTTGGTACCTCAGTTTCTTGGCACTCACCATTGGATAATTATTTCTGGGTAACATTGTCAGGACCAGACACTCTAAAAATAAAACATATTCTCATAGAATTAACATTTTCTCAGGGTAAGGATGTATCAGGAAAATTTAGCACTTTGCATATGGTACTTTGCAGTTCTGTTTCTCATCTTGATTCAGTTGATGATACTGTATAGTCAATAGTTATTTCATATACTCATGCTAAGCTTAGTTAACATTTATGAATTCAGCCAAATGGATCTATTTTTTCATAAATCTTATGTGATCTGAGACATGTGGGTATTCTTTACTTAAACATATTTTCTCCCAAATGCTAACTACGTAAATAGAACCACATATTGAAAATGGTAGGGAAGTGGATATTTAAATAAATACTTTAAAGAAATGGAAAATCTTTAAGACTCAATCTATTTTGATTTACTGAAATTCTAGTCTAGGCACTTTTCTTATTTTGTCCTAGAGTTAGCCATAGGATTCAGTATGGATCATGTGTAAGATATGACAGTTTGGAAGATTCTCTGTGCAAAAATTTGCCCAGTGATTTTAATATAACTTCCAAGGTGTACAGTGAATCTCTGTCAAGTACCACACTCACCACAGTGAAACATCTGGAATAGCTGAGACCAACAATCTTCTTCTTTGAACCAAAGTTTTCTCAGACGAAGGAGCACCTCATTGGTATATATTTATCTTATATAAATAAGGAGTTATCTTATATCAAATCCAAATCCAGTTAGAAGATACAGAAATACAGTAAGTCATCAATTTATGAACAACCAAAGTTTTCTCAGACGAAGGAGCACCTCATTGGTATATATTTATCTTATATAAATAAGGAGTTATCTTATATCAAATCCAAATCCAGTTAGAAGATAAAGAAATACAGTAAGTCATCAATTTATGAACAATTTTGGCAGGTGTACTATACAAGACTAACTTTGATGGGTTATGAGAGAATCCAATTTACGAATGTTCTCCCAGAATGGAACTCATTTATAAGTTGGAAAGTTATTGTAGAGGAAAAATTTCCTCATATAAACATTTGTTTGCTTTCTGAGGCACTGTATATAATTTTGGTTTGTGTTGGGTTTGACACTAATTCCTGATGAGATGCTTATCTGCTTACCACGGTCCTTCCTTTAATTTGCATCATTACTGGTAGTGAGGATAGATGTTGTTTCTTGGTTGTGATTTTGAGATCTATTGAATAGAAGATTTGGACCCTGGATATTGCCAGCCTACCTCCTGGGGTCATTCTTGGAAGACTAGAGGTACCAGTGTTTTCCTGTTCTCTGATTGGCATGGTACTACTTATGTACCATTGAACAGGTTGTGGTTTCAGAAGTTCTGGTAATTACTTATTTATCTGATAGTCTTGTGCTATGCATACCATGATATAAGGTATAGTTTACATAGATTAATTTTGACCTCAAAGATTTTTGTACTGGGCATTAAAAGAGTTAGGAGTATGGACAAAATTCCTCTTCTAGTTGAAGTTACCATCTGTTTTCCATTGTTCTCCTCCCTAGCTGCTTCTTTTCCTAACCTTGGAAAGCATTTATTCTTATCACTTTTACTAAAGGGACCCAGAGAAAAGTTCCCCCCCCAAAAAAACTGACCTCAAGTAGAAAAGGAATGTGCAGTATCTTATGTTTTACTATAAATAGAATTATCATGCTGGAATCTGTAGACTGTATTCACAGTGGTTCTTCAGAGACCCTATCCCAGATAGGAAAATTCAATATTATCCTTTTAAAATGCCATTTGGATGTTTTTCATTTTTGTATACTAACAACATTCATTATTTTAGTGAGAGGAAATTAATTGTATAAGGAAGTTAGTTTTCTGTATAAAATTTAATTTGAAAAGAGTGATTTATAATGTTATTTGTTATTGCTTAGATTAAAAAGGTATGAGGTAAAGGAGGAAATTTATGCCTAGGCATAACATTTGTAAAGAATGCAAACACTGTTGAAGCAGAATTATCTTCTAATACATTTTTGCAGGCAAAAGCACTCCATACAACATTGTGATTATTTATAGAAATTTCCTGGCACATACCTGATTTAAAATTTGGTCTTATGTTTATTACTTTTTGTGTTACAGAAAACTTCTCAAAGAAGATAATTCATCTGATAAAGTTGCTCTATAAGCCCAGTGTGCATTTTAAAACAAAAATTCTTGTAGCATTACAAAATGATAGTGACCACCAGGGACATGTAAAGCTGGAGTTAAACTGTTTAATCTCCTCCAAGCTGGAGATTAAAATAACTTATTTCCTTTCAGTTTTGTGAACTACTGGGAGAAACAGAGTAGATCCAAGATTTTGTGTATGGTGTAGAGTTTCACAAAAGACCACAGGTAAGTCACAAGAAAAATTAGATGGTACCCATATAGTTTCCTCACTATGACTTTCCTAGAGTGTGCTTATTACAGAAAGGTATTAAAAGGCACCGAATTTCACAGCAGCTGGACCTTGCTAAGTGTTCATACACCTAAGGTTAGAGATTGTGCCCTCATTATTTCATTGTTTTAAAATATTACAGTCTTTTCATCTAAATTAAAATATTTTCATGAATCAGATAAACCAAGGAATCTGTGATTTCCAGTGTAAGTATACAGCATCAGGATTAATTTTAGTGTGCGTATAGCAGGGATTAATTATGAGTCCAGAGAAACAGCACATAGAATAGATCAGTTTTCCAGTAATCCTAAAACTAAAAATGGTGATAAAAACATTTTAATCACATAATGCCTTATGAGAAGCTTTAATTATTTGTGATAATGATTAACTGATCATGGCATGAGGAGCAAGAACTTGTTGAATAGCATAATTTCTTTCGCTATCCTGACACATAGTAAGAGGAGATAAATCATAACACATCTGTTTTTATAATCTTTTATTCTATGGGAACAACTATCACCAAGCTTCAGAGGGAGGCAGGTACTTACTCTATTTAAAAGATGCTGGGAACCAAATTACTTCTGCCATGGAAATTCCTAGGAGCTAATATCAAGATTATTGAAGGAAGTACATATAGACCATCATGTGTTATGGCACCTGATGATTTGGATTACAGACATTGCTATTCATGGGAATGAGCAATTCCTTACCTCATACAGAAGGCTGTAAGAGGAAACTCAAAACTCTGAGAATATATTGTAGGTCCCCTACAATAACATGCTTATTATGATTTGTTCAATTGTCAATTGAACTAATGAGTATTTCTTCATAGTCACTGTCCCATTTGGCAACTGAATTAGTGCTGATTGGTTACATTGGTTACATATTATATAGATACTATAGATGTTTTATTTCAGTGCTTAATAAGATTTTAATTAGCTCAAAAACTTCACTGCAATCACTACATTATTAAATTGTTGCATGTAGTGATTGCATATTGATAATGAAGCAATGAGCCTATTGGAATTTTAGTTGGAATAAACTTCCACAAAATGGAGTGGAAAATTGAGGATGTTATACTAAGCAAAAAATGTATTTGTCTGAATTAAACAGTTGCAACAGATCTTACTGTTTGGGGTTTAGCGATGTCCCATTTCCTTCTTGTTATTGTGGATTTACCCTCAATGATTAAACGAGATAAATAAATACAGCATTAAAAGAAAAATGATAAAAGAAGGCTAAAATGGAAAAAACTTTGTAAATGAGGGGAAGAGGGGTTGAAGAAGGGAGGGGAATGGGAGAAAAAAGACAAATCAAGATAGATCATTCACAGGTACAAATTCCCTGTGATGAATGTGATCATTATATATACCTAAATGGTACCAATAAACTTAAGTTAAAAATTATAAAATATGATGAAACAATAAATATAAAATAATATATAATAAAATATACAAGCAATTACAATTGACAGAAAAATTATATTGATGGATGATCTGAGTGTTTCACAGATAGAAAATATTGAAATACTTGTACAGATGTTGGAAGACTTTCCTAGGAAACAGTGAGAGGAATTAAGCAAGGGAAATGGTAGTATGAATGCAGGGAAAAGTGACTGATGAAGGAAAAGTTGGAAGAGAGAGGTTTTGTAAATTAAAGACAGTGAATATTAGATTTAGCAACTTTTCTGATTGATTCCTCTATGCCCTATTTTTAAAAAATCTTCAGGATTTCAAAAAGAATACTAGAAATTAGGGAAACATAAGGGCAAGATTGTTTTGATAATATAATTTTTTGGGGAAGGTTGCAATCAGTCCATTCTAATAATGATCAATAAAACTAGTAATTGTTACAATGGGACTCTGCGGGCAATGTGCTATTGCTTTACACACAGTTTTTATTTAATCTTTACAACAACCTAAAGACATTGGAACTATGATCATTATCTCCATTTTACTAAAATTGACTAGCATTGGCAATGGCCAGGTGTGAATTTAGGCCTAACTCCAGTGCACTTAACCATGGGAACCAGTATTTCCTAAAGAACCTCAGCATCTCCTCTTGTCTTTGCTAAATATGAAAAATTTTATGCCCCATTCTAATACATTAGATACTCTATTAGATTAGAGTATCTAAAGGTGGAGTCCAAAAGCTTATATCTTAAACAAGCATTGTTCTTTTGATTAACATAATTTGAGATTCTTTGAACTACCTGTTATTGACTTTCTAGAACACATATATTCATGATTAATAAAGTACCTGAACAAAGTATTTTTTGTTTCTAAAACTTATTCCTTGATTCTCTTTCATGTTAGATTCTGCCAGTCTATCACATTACATATACATTTTAAAAGAATATGTGGCTTCTTGAGCCTTGAGATCCATGCCTGTTGTAAGAATTGTGTGAATCTCATTGAGTTGACCTTCACAAGAGAAAATTCTTTTTCTCTGGTTCCCAGAGTAAAGCTTTTTCTCATAATAGGAATGAGTGTCTCATGCAATGAAGAAATACATTGTTTCCAAATACCTACAGAATCCTTCTCTTCTGCCACCTGCTGAGCTTTGTGATAAGTCACTCCAAGAGCACAGGTCCACTATGGAGGTTGAGGGTTTTGGGTGGGTTTAGAGTCATGGGAATCAGATAAAATCAAATAAAAGGAAGAAACCAATGGAATGTATTGTCTTGTGAGGCACTTAACCTCTCCTAAGTGGATACTCAAATGTATAATTGTCAGGAAAATTGCATAAGGAATGGATATAACTCTGACATTGAAAAAATAAAAATTTTAACATGAAAAAATTTTAATTATTTACAATCTGGTGTATTCTTTTCAAAATGCTGTCTGTACTTAGATTCATAGAGTATAGTTTTATACTTTTTTAGAGTATTTGTGAACAAATACTTTCCTTTTGAAAAGAAAGAGTCCTTATCCAGTGAGTTTGACCCCCAGACAGTGCTCAAAGTTCTCCTGACAGCTCTGCTCTTTATCTTTAATCCTCAATCTTCATTCAGTTCCTTCTGTCCTCACATACAGAAATGGCAGGATAGTGGCTGAGAAACCCACATCACTCACTCTCCTTGCCTTATGCAAGTTCTTACTACTCCCAGTTGGGTATTTAGGTTAATTAGACATGAATGACAATGATGTGAGTGAACTCACCGTAGTTAATGTAGCTGTTAAGAACACATTTCCAAGAGCATCTGTACATAATTTAGATAAGGAAGCATAAAAACTGAAATATCGCCTTTCTTAATTATTTTTTCAAGCAAAAATGGAGATCATGTTAGATTAATTTGGAATTTTCACTGATTCTGTCAATTGGAAATAAGATATTTATCTCAAACACACTCTCAAGATTTACTCTGATATGGCTTTGGTAACCCCGTAGGATGAAAACAAAAGCTAGAGATAGGTATGTTGTTAAGCTAAAAATCAGAGAATGAAAAGCAAAAGCATAGAATTACAACCAAAAGTTAAAAAAATGGAAATGAGAGAGTCTTTATGTAAGAATATTTAGCAACTCCAAAGAAGACTTGCCAGTGATGCACACTTTAGAGTAGTCTACAGTTAAAGTACAAACATTAACAATATAAAATAATGAAGATCATTTAATAAACCTGTCTTAGGTGTCAGATACTGTACTAAATCTGATGCATACTCCACAATAAACTTCACAACCAAATTTTAATGAATGCAATGAATTTTGTGCCCTATTATGCCTATATGGCTTTGATAACTCCACTTAGATTTTTGTCTTTATAAAAGTAGGATGAAAACAAAAGCTAGATATAGGTATGTTTCTAGAGATTGGTTGTTTAGATGAGAAAACAAACTCAGAGGATAATTAATTTGCTGCAAATCGTTCAGTGATTTTTAGAGGGACATGGATGAAATGGGACCCATTCAAAAGAGTGATCTTAGTGACAAAGTGTTTTATTCTATTTCATATGAAAAAGAACTGATGGCCTTGATGATCGATTAGAACAGCTAGGAAAAATGATCACTGTCCTCTTAGCTTTGAAAATAAAAATACCATTCATAGATGAAGGCACTGATGTGATTTACATGGTATGTTAGTTAATTTTATATACCAATTTGAATAGGATAAGGGATACTCAGATAGCTGGTAAAACATTACTTCTGGGTGTATTTGTGAGGGTGTTTTCAGAAGGTACTAGTATTTGACTAGGAAGAGAAATTTTACCCTCACCAATATGGATGGGCATTATCTAATCCAGACCCATGTCAAACCCCCAAAATGGAGGATGGGTGAATTCACTTTCTCTTCTTGAGCTGGACTATCCATCTCTTTCTGTTCTTGGACAACAGAACTGCAGGCTTGCTCTTGGGTTTTTGATCATTGGTATTTACACCTTCCTTATGTCTACCCCACTCTCTGACTAGTTTGGTGGGCTTTGGTCCTAGACTGAGAATTATACCAATGGCTCCCCTTGTTATCAGGCCTTAAGACGCAGACTAAATTATACCACTGGCTTTCTTGGTTCTCTGTCTTAAACACAGTACACTATGGGGCCTCTCAGACTCTATAATTGAGTGGGCTGTTACTCCTAATAAATTTTTTTCTAACTCTATATAGTATATCATTTTTCCTTTGAAGAAATTTCACTGATACACATGGATTAAAATGAGGATCTAGGAGGAAAAATAGTTTGTTTTAATAGATTGCAGAAAGTAAAATTTTCATTAAGTGATTTCTGGAATATGTGGGACAGCCACTAGGTGAGGATCTTGAAGAGGAGATCAGATGGATGTTTGAGCTGTATATGTATATGGTTAATACTAATTCTCAAACTGCATTAATATGGGAAATAAAGTTGCATAAGTTACTAATAATATTTTATTATGACATATTTTCTTACCCTACATATATAAAAGAAAGTTTTTATAGAAACTGTCTCTTTAATTAGACAAAAAGTTATGTAGAAAATGTATATCTTATCTGCCTAACTTTTCATCAACTCTAGATCTTTTTCCTGGCAAACAATACTAACATGTGTGTTGAGCAGATGAATGAATAATATTTGATAATTTTAGAATAAAATTTTGAAGACATAATGTCAGGTTCTATAATCTGTTAATTAGTATAATTTTTGAAAATCTCTTTTGAACAAAAGTCTCCTGTGACTAATATTTTCCGATAGGTTTTGCCTATTGATGCACTGAAAGTCTTCAACTGGAATCACACTAACCATTTTCATGGAGCTTAGAGTGAGCAGATTACTGTGCTTTGTACAGAATACTTTTCCAAACTTATGCATACTCATTGCGATTGCCCAAGCTCTCACACATGTGGTCTTCTGAGTGAGCTATGGAGCAATGTGATGAATGTGAAATCCATAATCTGGCTCTCTTCTTTACTTCTGGTATGAGGTTGGCTGTAGGCCCAAATGGAAATTCATTACCTTATCATGAGATGAAGATGGCCCATGGCAAAATTAGAAAGTAAATGAAGTTTTATTGTATTCTTTTCCAGGTGAATATTCAAAACTATCCTTTCATATGACCTGAAATTCTACCCATGAATCTTTGTTCTTATAGCATCAGGGACAGGTGTGAAGAAATAAAGTAATGGTTAATATTGATTCTTTGGTATCCCAAAATCTCATCATTTTTTTGTCTGTAGTAAAGGCAGATACAAGTTTTGCATAATATTTTTCTAATCACTTTAAAGAGGGGTAGAAATCATATCTCCCCAACATACAATCCTAGAATGTCAAAATTATTAGGGACCTAAGTGATTACTTAGTTTAATTCCAGCAAAGTTAAGTCTTTGGCTCATGTCAATTAAGGGGTGTCTGTCAGCACTAGCTGAGTCTTCATCTTTAGTCCGGTGCTTGAGTTATTATGACAAAGATTTATATTTATTCATTTCTTTTGAGTTATGACAAAGATTTATATTTAGTCATTTCTTTTGTGACCTTTATTTGTTTACACTGAAACTTTGGCCCTCAGAACTCAAAATGTTGTGATCTATTAAAGGCAGATTGTCTTATCTTTTTACTGTCCTGAAGTCTGCTTTCAGTCTAGGCATAGAAAACTTTGAGGTGTGCCATGGGAAACCTCAGGAAAATTGAGGCCTAATTCACCTCCTCTGTGAGAACGCAGGGGAAAGGTAGCACACAGAGTGATGGCATGTTGCAGGTTCTAAGCAAAAGTTAATACAGCTGTGTCTTGATTACTTTTCTCTCATTGTTGAGATAAAATACCTGACTCCCAAAATGAAGGAAGGAAAGGTTTATTTAGCTTACAGTTTTCTGGGGGGGTTTCAGTCCATACTCAGCTGGCTCCAAGACAGCCATTCATGGTGGCTGCAAGTGACAAGAGAAAAAAGGACAAAAGGGAAAACATACTTCCTTTCTTCCTTTATATTGTATGCCAGCTACCTGCCACCGGGCAGGTGCAGTACTCACACCACCAATCCCAGTGCTAGAAAATGAACCAATCATAAATTCTAGATTCAGCCACCTTCATGACTGCATGATATTTGTGAGGCCATCCAAACATAAACCATAACAAACAGAGAATAAGTTGTTTGCTTAAGAGTATTCTGTTGAATATTGGAAGGTAGATGAATCTTGTGTTAATTGCTTGTACCCATGTATCAGTGAATAAAAGCAGGCTGAGCCAGACACTCGGGGCTTCTGTGCCTTCTTGAGGCAAGAGCACTCTGGCTACTCAAATACTAAATTAACTCTGTATTTCATCCTTGTTCGTCCTTGGGTCAGGGAGACAATCTAGCAGGACTAGGTCCCTGTAAATGGCACCTGAGTGGGAAAAGACCAGAGGGGGTTGGTTCCCTACCTATAGTGTCTTGCAGGGGATCTGGTGCATGGATCTGTGACTGGGTTGGGCCCAGCTGGTTGCCACAGTGCAGGTTTTTCTTAGAGCAGACTGTGGCTTTCATGAATGAAGGGCATTGGCTCTCATTACTGCCAAAGCCATTCGTTTTCTTAAGGACTGTATTACTGAGAAAGCAGCATTGCAAAACAAATATTAATTAAGAATGTTACAGATGTGCCAAAGCCAGGAATTGTCATCACTTGCTGTGATTCATACTTTATAATTTATATGTATAACATAGAGAAGAATGAGCCACTGATTGAAGTCAGAATCCTAGTGATGCTGTCAAAGTGTTGCCTTAAATAAATGCAATCATTAATGTCATTTCTTCTCCAATATATATCCCAGTCTCTTATGCATTAAATTAGATTTACTTTCAGAAATTATTGTATATAATAATAATTATATATATGTCTATACAGTATTGGAAAAAATTAGAAATTTTATCCAAATGATGTTAGTGATTTCTTGTGTCCTATATGGAAGGGCACTGTGTATAGTAATGAGGACCATTTTTAAGTTTTGTTTTTGTTTTGAAGAGAATAAAACAAAATGAAATAATACAGAATAGAGTCAATGAAAACAAAACAATGAGCATGGTATAGGACTTGAAAACAAGACAGAAGGAAATCAATAATGGCTACCATAATGCCTCTTGTTATCTTCAAAATAACTGCCCATACCATCAGGCATAATAAAATAAAAAAAATTAGTACAGAGTAAAACAAATAAGAACAAAATAATGGAAGCAATACAGGATTTCAAAACAATATTAAAATAACAGTGGCTACCATAATTATTGTTATCTTCAAAGTAGTTCCCTATATCATTAGACATAATACAATGAAAAAATTAGAATAAAATCAATAAAAAACAAAGCAATACAGATCTTCAAAACAAGATAATATGAAATCAATAATGACTAACATAATATACTATTATCTTTGAAATAGCTGTCCATGCCATCAAATATAATAAAATTAGACAAACCAAAACAGAATAAAACTAAACAGAGCAATGAAAACAATATGGGTTTCAATCTGCAATAACAGATTAACGATGGCCACTGCCTTCCCTTTTCAGACACTTCATTTCATCCTTGAGCATGATCTCAAGTTGTATCCATTTACCTACAAGAACCTTGAGATTATCTTTCTTTATGGCTGAGTAGCTTTCCATTGTAAGAAAATACCATGTCTTTATTATCCATTCTGTAGTTGATAGGCAATCTACCCCTACTTTTTTCTGGTTCCCTGTCACTGCCATTTGCTTCTTTGTCTTGACATATTCCTAAATTCTTCCGGACAAGAGGGTAGTGGGGTCCCAAGCACTTGCTGCATTGGCTGCAATTTCCCTGAAGCTAGACTATTCAGTTCTTGTAGCCAGTGCTGGCTATAAGTATCTGATGGTGGCCAGTGGGTACACTGGTGCATGGTTGTCTGCTGTTTTTCCCAGCCTATGTTGGCTCCTGGATGGCTGGTGGAGTGCATATGTGGGCAGGGCCGGCTGCTGCCTAAGGACCTGGGCTGGTCACCTTTGGAGATCCTACACCATGGCTCCAGGAGTGTGCACAGGAGCAGGGCCAGCTGCTGCCTCCAGACCCAGCAGGCTACCAGTGTTGGAACTTCCTGTATGGCCACTGGAATGTGCGTGGGGGTAGGGCTCAGTCCAGACAATTTCCACAGGTCTTCACCCAGCTAGGAGCTGCTGGAGGAAGCTGGTTGTGTTCTGGTTCTGGGCTTATCTGGCCTGACTCCAAAATGGTTCGCAACTGTTCGCTCTCTCCCACAGGACTGAGTCCTATGCACTGATCACCAGCCAGTGCAGTCCTCTGCATCCTCTGTTTCCCTCCACCACTGCCTCTCCTTGCATGGGCCTCTGGGGCTTCCAGCCACCACCATCAGCATGACCCTGAGTCCCCAGGTTCCAACAGCATCTCTTTTACAGTGGCTCTGGCTCTGGCTCTGGCTCTGGGTGAAGGTACCACCAAGTACTGCCTTCTTAAGCTTTTCTTATGACTCTTCCTGTGGGCTTCAATTCCCACTTTAGATTCTTCCTGGCTCCAGGGGACTCACTATCATCTTGTCTTCCTCAGGATGCTATATTCCTGGACTGTATCTCTCAGAGAGGCTGTTTACTCTGCTGCTTACTGTTTCACCATCTTCTTGGAAGCCCTAATTAGAACCATTTTAAGTTCAGTTTTCTTTCTTAGCACTTTCTTTGCCCAGTAATTTTTTTTCTGGTTCTTTTTTAACTTGGCTTTTATTTCGGTGAAGTAAAGACTATAGTCTTGAATTTGGGAGAGAAGATTGAAAATGCTCCTTGGCACTTATTATAATGTTTATATTGGATGCCCTCATTGGACATACATCACTTGTTTACCACATCCATTGTCCTCCTCTGCTTTCTGTAGCTGTTGTCAATCCTAGGAGCTTTTAACTCTTTGAGTCAGACCCCAAATGCTGTCTCTGCTCTGATATTCTCTTACACAAGTTAACCAGATCAGAATTGAAACTTTGGATTTGTAATTGAGTCTATTTTAATATACATTAATTATTTTTTTCAGTTCATCTCTGCTTCATAATGGTTGTTCAAATCTTTATCAAGGAAAAAATATGTTTTAATATGTATTAGGGAGAAGTAAAAGAGGTGTTTGTTTTATACTTAGAAGTTAGTGTGAGGGTGGTAGGGAGGAAGCGGAAACAGAGAGCAATGTGAGGACATTTGGTTGGCTTTTTTGTACTATGAATAATATTTTTTTTTCCCATTGCCAAGCATTTTGGAAATTCTGTACTTTCTGTTAAAGAGGACTTGTCAGTAAAGGCTGAGCTTATATTCTAGAATTGTGCTGATCACTGGAAATATAATATAAGCCATATATAGATATATACATATTTTCAGTAGCCAAACTGAAAAAATTAATGAAACATGGAATTAGCCTTTAAGTTATAATTGATTTAACTCAGTGTATACAGAATATTATAATTTCAATATATGGTACTAGGTGGTCAATCAGGTTGTCAGTAGCCATGTGTTGCTAGACCATACTGTGCAATATAGCTCTTGGGTGAGGACTGCATACATCCCTCTATGTGTAAACTTATCACAAACAGCATGCTATAGAGAAATGGACACTTTAATCTGAACTATGACTTTTATTAGCTGGTGATTTTAAGGCAACTGCTTAACTTTTCTGAACCTTGAATTGTTCATGTGTAAAGAAATGCCCTGGAGAGCTGTTTTGAGGTTTAAATGAGATAAAGCATGTCAAGTGCTTAGCGCACAAGCACTTGATCATTTATAACTATCAGTACCATTAAGCTGTAGTGGAGAGTGTGGATAATTTTTTTTTAGCATTCTTCCTCAATTAGGGCTGCATGAGAACTGTTAACCAAGTGTTGACTTCTGTTTGCCATCTCTTGGGTTATTTTTCTTTTATTTATTTCTGTGTCCTTCCTTGTTTGTGTTTTGACTTCCCATTTCCTTCATCTAAGACTTGATTATTGTTTCCTATTTTGTGATATTTCACCTTCTCAAATTTTTTCAGTTCTGTTTTTACCTCCAATTGTCTTTGTACTGTCTGCCAAGACCTGATGCTTGTTTTCCAACCCTAATTTTATTTTCTTTGCCCCAGACACCAAACTAGGGCAGATAATCTGGGCTCATTGAATGCATGAGAAGTATGGACTTCGGAAAGAATTGGGTGAGCTTCAGAACTTTACCTCATCCTGACAATGGATTCTTTATGAAATTTAATTTAGTAGCCAAAGCAAAAGTAATTTAAAATGCTGGGTCGTACTTTAACTCAGATATGCAAGGAGTTAAACTTAATATAGTTTGGCGAGCCATAGGGTCTGCTTAAATTAGTTTAAAAGAAATGATGGAAGTTTTGGCTAGAATTTTCAGAGGATTCTGACTCAGTCCCTATTTGAAATGTTGTCTACCCTCTGAATCAAGATGGAAAAAAGGAAATTAGGAGTGCAGAGTAAAAAAAAAATCAAGGAATGGATCTTTCTGCTGCCGTGTGATTGTAAGGGTGATAATTAAGGTAAATTGCTATTTTTGTTTTTTGTAAAATGCAAAATCTGAGAAGCTTTGCAATCCAGTCTTAAATGATAAGCCCAGAAAGTATAAGGTAAAGGGAACATGGTTATTTTGTTCAGAAATTTGTAAGGATAAAATACCGATAAACACAACCTTTGTGAACATCTGTACATGATGTAACTCTTCAACCATACAAGGAACAAGTAGGCAAATTACTCATCTTAGTTTTGCAAATTCTAAAGACAAAGAAATAGTCAAACATCTAATTTTTGAAACAAATGCCTCCTAAAATAGAATTGCTCAAATCTTTGGCAGTGTTAGAGCTTTGAAGAAACACAGACGGTTCAGAGTTGCATAGGGTGAATTTATCAGCAGCCACAGCAAGGGGATGGTAATTAATTGCAATAAGATGGACTGTTTCTTGCTCTGTTGTATGGGATCTCGACTTTCATTTTCAAGGCTCAGAGCAATTTCTGTCTTTCACAGTTTTCCCCCTGTATAGTCTTTATTTTATTAATAAATGTTCAGTCTAAACATGAGTTTGTTAAGAATTATGCCAAAGCCTGGGGCTGGCTGCCTTTTACTTGGCCTGACCAGTGTTTGAATTCATCTTGACATGACTGCAGCAATTTCAAGTCATAACCTTCAGCACTGCTCCAGAGTAACCCTAACTAATTTTCCCAATATGTTTTCCCAGAGAACTATAAATAGACAAAACCACTGGATTTGTATGTAGAGTTTTTACAACTGGACTCCGGATCCAGGAATTTGTCTGATTCTCTGATATCAGCTTAAGATGAACCAACCGTATTGAATGAATAAGCCCCATATTGGAGGGGCTTACTGAATTTTGTACTGAATCATGAATAAGTCCCATATTGCAGGGTTGCAACTGGTCTTGCTATTGCCCAGTGGCTGATTGTTGGTAATGTTTGTCTCAGAGACTGTTATCCAGAGTTGAGAAATGGCAGTCACAAATGTTCAGCCACTACGGCAACTTGAATTATGGATGTGCTCAGGTAGCTTTACTTTGGGTAAGTCGGTAGGAAGTGACTTGTTCAGGCAGTGTTTAGTACAGTTAAATTCTAGACATTAAAATTATGCCAATGAATTTTTTGATTAAGTTATTTTATACAACTGTTTCCATGTTGTGGATTATATGAATTATATAAATTCCATAAATCATTTTTAAATTTTTAAAACAAAAGTGAACAAAAAATGATCATACAGAATTTCAAAACAACATAATAGGAGATTAAAAAAGGTTACTATATTGCATATTGTTATTCTCAAAGTAGTTGCTCAGGTTACAAGATATAGTCATGAAAAAATGATCAATGAATGAACAAACCATTCTTTTTGATGAACAGGAGTAGCAGTAAAGTGATATATACAAACATATATATATATAGTCTTTTGTCTTTTTTTCTTCTTTCCCTCATCCCAGTTGTCATAAATCATTTTATTAGTTGATGCCTTCTATCCTAAAAGGCTGAAAGCGGGAAATAGGCAGGTCAACATAATTTCTGTCCCCCAACACACACACACACACACACACACACACACACACACACACACACACACAAAATCACATCACATCACATCACATCACATGCACAATCTGCTGATGACTCTTTTTTGGGAATTTGTTTGTGTTAAGGTGAAAGTCACATACACAGTTGAATTCTTGAGATCAGTGGTTTGTCCTTTGTATCTTTGACCTTTCACATAATCTCATTCAATAAATGTGTTGAACAAATACACCATCTTTACATGTTTAAAAAGAATAAATATGTTATTTTTTCCTTTTAGTTGCCTAGGAAAGTTTTCCTTAAGCAGATTGTACCAAGTGAATGTTCAAAATTTTGGCCACTTTGAGACCATCCTCAAAACTTTTGCCTTAATTTTTCCACAAGGTATGATATGATGCTTCTTGATTCACAGGGAAGTTAGGGCCTTTCATTTTGATCACTCTCCAATCTGCCCCTTTCCCCACTATTCTATAAATACTGAAGGAGAACTCTCTATCTGGTTTTTCATCCTTTAGCATTTACCACTGCTGTTTTCATCTGACACTGCCAATTAATTTCTTTCCACATTTCTGTCCCTATTAGTGAGCTAACCTTCATGTTGTCCTGCCACTTCTCTGTTTTTCATAGGTGTCTTTTCCTTTTTTTGTTTCTATTTATTTTTAAATGTTTTAAAAAAGATAGCTAAAACTTAAATATTATGCATATTTGTAGGGTACTACATGATATTTTGATATAATTACACATTTGTGTAAAGTCTAAATAAGGTTAAACATTTATCTCTTCAACTATTTATCATTTCTTAATGGTCTTTGCTTCTTTTTAAATGTTAACATTTCTATAATAATTTATCTTCTTGTATTGCTCTGCTAACACCAAACTCTGATGAATGCATCATTTTTGTCAGCCTTTGCTCTCTTCTATTTGCTGATGGCTCCCAAGTCTGTGTTTTGTAATTTATATATTCAACCCTAGGTCAAGGGCCTTATATGAAACTTCTTTTTGACCATCTTTCCCCAAGATGAGTCTCTGCCGTATGTTTCCTTGCATTCCAGGCACTATTAAAGCACTCAGACTGGACGGCTTTCCTCTTACTCTGGTAATTCACCTCCATTTTACAAATAAGAAAATAAAACCTTGAAAATGTTGTAACTTCAAGGTCAAAATGTTTGTTATAGTTTATGAGTTCATGGCTGATTACTCATCCTTTGCGGGGCACTGGATGCCTTTTTCTCCAGATTTCTTGATATCTGAGCATCCTTCAGGGTGTCCAGGAGATTACAAGCTGTCATCTCTCGTAATTCCCTGACAGTGAAATACAGGCTCTTTCACACAAAACTTGCTTTGTGAAATTGCACTATCAGATCACTCTAGGATTAAAAATTACACTTCAGACTAGAGAATAAATGGATTATGAGTAAAACTTAATATCAGTTTGGTTTAGTTTTTCTTAGAATACAAAATCTGATCACACAGTGAAATATAGATATGAAAAAGACCATGGAATATTATCTAGTGCAGTCTCTCATTTTCAGTCATAGGCGTAAGTATTACTGTTGCTCCATGAGAAATTTCCTCTATTTTGACTAAATAAATTCATGTTTTAAAAATGTATATTTGTTACAGTAGTCCCTCCTTATCCAAAGTACTGTTTTCTGGAGCTTCAGTTATTTATGGTCAGCCACAGTTTAGAAATATTAAATGCAAAATTTGAGAAATAAATAAACAAAAAGTTTTGCAGCATGTCATTCTGAGTAGCATGATAAAGTTGTTTTACCATCTGTTCCATTCTGTCCAAATTGGGAATTGTGCCTTTGTTCAGTGTGTCTGTGCTGTATATACTGCTCTCCAATTATTTACTTAGTCAATTGTCATGCTATTTCAGAATTTTTATTCAGTTAACCCTTATTTTACTTATAATGGCTCCAAAGTACAAGAGAGGAGACACTGGCAACTCAGATATACCAAAAACAAAACAAAACAAAACAAAACAAAACAAAACAAAACAAAACAAAGCAAAGCTGTAAGATGCTTTCTTTAAGTGATGAGGTAAAAGTTCTCCATTAACAATGAAAGAAAAAATAGAACAATTTTCTTATGTTGCTAAGATCTACGATATAATAGAGTATTTTGAGTGTGAGAGACCCCATTCATACAATTTTTATAACCATATATGATGTAATTGTTCTATGTACTTAGAAGTTACTGCTTATCATTTCTTCAAGTGCCTGATTTGTAAATTGAATTTTATCATAAGTAGGTAAGTGTAGGGATTTAAAAAACTATAGTATTTGTAGAATTCAGTATTTTTTGTGGTTTCAGGTATCCACTGAATATCTTGATATACATGCCGTGTGAAAATGGGGAGGACTACTGTTTATTCAGTGGATCATAATTTGGTGTCATATTTTGGAGGGCTGATTTAATGGATCTTGGCAGACTTAAAGTTCTGGGATATTTTAGTAGTGCATATGGCTGGGTTTGACATTTTCAAAATCCATTTTCTTTGTGTTTTCTGGGACCAACTTGGAATCCACATTCTTCTCATAGGTATTATGACATCATCCATATAATTTTTCAAGGTTAATATTCTGCAATGTGTTGGAAAACACATGGCTATTCTATATTTTCAATTAAAATTAAATAGGATAGTTATATGTCTGCTTGATGCTCTTGATGGATATCAATGGCTACAGTTACTCAGAATTAGGCTGTGTTTTCTTCATATTAAAAGGGTGATTAGAAGAAATAAAGATATATATTAACAATGTGATTAACGAATTTAGGTTTCTTCATACGTACCTAGATGGATTAGAAATATTGAAAAAAGTGTTTTTGAGTCTCTACATGTCTGTTACTATAAATATTTGCTAATAAATTTATTCATGGGATGATTAAAGTGAATATTTACCTTTTAGTAATTTTTATGAAGCTATTTACCTTTGCATATAAGAAAGGTATTCTGATTTGCTTTCATAATTGCTGGGGATAAGAACTTTTCTTCTGACTAAAATTTCATTTTATAGTAATTTGATATGGGGATCTTTTTCTTGGAGCTATGTATCTGTCTAGAGATACTGAGGTTATTTGGTGGTGCTAATTTTGTATATTTATTTAGCACTTTACAGTTTACATATTCATTTACATAAAATCCCAAACTTCATTTGTAAAGTTAATGAAATGATATCAACAATATCTCGACTTTTCAGTTTAAACTAATGATTTATTTTCTTTAAATTTGATCATTATTATAGCTATTTGTAACTCCAAATTAGAATATTTATGTTAAGATAATAGCAGTGTTGGTTTACCTAACTATACTTTCCAAAAAAGACAATTTGTCCATATTTCTTTTGTTGTACTTTTCATGGCCATTCAAGTAATTAGTACAATCATTTTGGGGCTTGGCAATGGCTTAGACTTTTGAACAGTAATATAATTTCTTATTCTCTGAGAAGACAATCTTTTAGAGATGACTATAAAATAGTTCTATTATATTCTAGGAGGCTCATGGGCTCTTAAATTAGGTACAGTAATTCTGTGTGAAACCAAATGCTATTTGGCTATATTCCTGGAGTTAACCAGTTAATATTATGAGGTGGAAATCAAGAAATTAAAAAATAGACCTCTCAAGTCTATTGTAGATACTGATTGTGGTACTGATTGTACATGGTCCCCTGGCTTATATTTATTATATACTTATTTTAATGAAAATCTGCTAAAGACATGCATTAATTTTGTAATAATAAAATGAAACAAAGAAATTATAAAATAATATCTCGATTAGTAGTCCAAATAGACACTTTTCATTGAATCAGTAACACTTTAGATATGTTGAAATTTTTCTAATACAAGTTATAAGACCATATCATTTGTCTTATGCCCAGTATCATTTGTTTTATGCCCTAGATACAGTATGATTCTTGCTAATGGAATTAGATGAGTCTATGTTTATATTTCAGATGTGTAGTGTACATTGCTACAGGGATCATATAGTCCGTGAACTAGGGTAACTTGCGTAAATATAAAAACAGATTTTTAGTGAGTCTTTTCTTTTATGCTAGGTGTATTGCTTACATTATCTTGGTTACTCATCAGTGAGAGTGATATTATTCCTATTTGCCTAGGAAAAACAAAGGACTTAATCTATTTAAAATCAAAGACCAAATCTTACTTTACTTTTATAGTCCTAGCACCCAGAATTATTGGTGGCAGACTACTGCTTAGTGAATATTTGCACAAGGAAACATGTAACATTCAAATTTTGAATTTGTATCTAATATCTCTGCATTTTCATTTTTCAACTGTTACTGAAACACATGAGTTTTAGAAAGTTTGTCCCATCGAGAGAAAACCTGAGTATTTTTGATCCATATAGCTAAACTTTATGATGATATTATTTATTTTAAATTGACAGGGGAATACAAAATAGGGGGCTTTGTAAATATGCAGAAACTTTAGAAGTCTACCACAAGATGTCAGAGAATATTGATGCTGACTGATCAACTTTATATTTTATCAAGTTATTAATGTAATTGACATGCAAACATGTTTTGAGTTTGTACTCTAACTGCTATGATGTTATGTTAGTTTTTAGTGTTCTCAAAGTATGCCCAGAAAAATGCATTAATTTCAGATTATGAATCTTTAAAAGAAGAGCAGGACTTGCCAAAGGAGTATTTTTCTCAAATTATTTAGACTACTATTAGTCTATTGTATGAAAGGCAGCTAGGTAATGAATGTAAATTATGACTGACTTTGTAGAAAAGCTTTAACTCATTAATTTTCTCAGAAGTAAAATAAAAGTGAATTTATTGACTTCATGAATGCAATTACATTTTTAACTCATGGTGTACTTGACATACAGAGAAACTCTAGAAATTTTCAATGACTGTTTCTTAAAATTAAAAAGTGCAAATCAAGCAGTTTCTCCAGTATTAAATTTGACATACAAATAAAAATAGTTGAAGATCTTGTCCTGTAGTGGTTATTAGGTATCTAGATGAAAGGCTTTAAAATATTCTTTTTTGTTTTAGATTTTTTGAGACATTGTTTTGTTAAATTTTAAACAGCAAAAAGTAGAAATGAAAATAAAACAGTTTCAAAACAGGTTAGTAGGAAAGTAACAATAATGCATTGTATATTGTATTCATAGAAGTTGTTCAGAGTACAAGATATATGTACAGAATATTGCCCAAAATAGTATTAGCACAAAACTTCCTTTTCAATGAACTAAAAGAAATTAGCTGTATAACTATCTTAACTAGCTTGTGTGTATATATATATATATATATATATTTTTTTTCTTTTTCCATCCTTCCTTTCACCTTTCTCCCATCACAGTTTTTCTTTTCTTTTGAATAGTTTCTTCCCTATTCACAATATCTAAGGTATATTTTGGACCCTATATACTCTTTTATTTTCTCACACTAATGAGACAATATGGTATTTATTCATGTGGGTCTGATTTATTTCACTTATGAGAATGGCCTCCCAATTGTGTCCATTTACCTATAAAAATTTCAAGTTTATCTTTATGGCTGAGTAATATTCCATTATATAAAAGAGCCGCATCTTTTTTTATGTATTTCTCAGTTGATGGACGTTTGGGTTGTTTCCAAGATTTAGCTATTATAAATTATTTAGCCATAAATGTGGGTGTGCACATATTGCTGTGGTAAGATATTTTTAATACTTCTGGGAAGATACTCAGAAGGGGAATAGTTTGGTCAAATGGGACCTCTAATCCTAGTTTCTTAAGGAATCTCCGCACTGATTTCCAAAGTGGTGGCACCAGTCTACACTCCCACCAACAATGGAGAAGGATTCCTTTTTTCCCAATGGCCCCTCCTCTAACTCCTTTTAAATTTTTTCCCAGCAAGTAAAATCACATATTGAGGATATATTTACTATATACAGTTTTCTAATTTTTTTTGAGACATAGTCTCACTGTTTAGTCCAGGATGGGGTTGTAAAGATTTATTTTTACCTAAATAGTAAAAGTATATTATTTTAAAACATTCAGCAAGCATGTATTTGTTACTGGTTGATTTCTTGATGATAGCCATTCCTTCTGGAGTGAGGTGGAATCTTAGTGTTTCTTGAATGACCAATGATTTTGAACATTTTTCATATATTTATTTGCCAGATGAATTTCTTCATCTGAGAAGTGTGTCTTCATCTCAGATGCCCACGTTTGAATTTTGGGAGTCTGTTTAGTTTTTTTTCAATTCTTTACATGTGTTAGATAGAAGTATTTTATCTGAGGGACAAAAGGCTATAGTTGTCTTTTCACTCTGTTGGTGTTTTCTCTTGTTGTGCAAAAGCTTTTTAATACAGTGAGATCCCAGTTGTTCATTCGTATGGTACTGCTCCATGGTTTTGTTCATGAAGTCTTTGCCTACAGCTATGCCTTCAAGATTTGTAACTATTTTCTCTTCTAGTGGATTTAGTGTTTCTGTCTTAATATTTAGATCTTTAATCCATCTTGACTTTAGTGTATGGTGATGTCATGTGTTTAGTTTTAGTCCTTGAGATCTAGAATGGCAGTTTTTCTAGTACCATTTATTAAAGAGGCTATCTTTCTCCCAGTGAAGATGTTTGGCTCCTTTGTTGAAGATAAGGTGGTTTAGTGTGTTTGTAGTTGTGTCTGAATCTTCTATTCTGTTCCAGTGATCCTCAGGTCTGGTTTTTTTTTGTTTGTTTGTTTTCGTTTTTTTTTTTTGCCAGTACCGTGTTGATTTTATCACAGTAGCTTGGTGATATAATTTCAAGTCAGGATTTGTGATGCCTCCTGACTTGCCTTTGTTGCTCAGAATTTCTTTTGCTATTCTAGGTCTCTTCTGGTTCCAAATGAATTTTAAGAAAGTTTTCTGTAGTTCTGTGAGTCACGTTAATGATATTTTGATTTGGATTGCATTAAATATGTGTAATGGCTTTGTGTATATGAACATTTTCTCGATGCTCATTATTCCTATCCAAAAGCAAGGGGTA
This sequence comes from Hydrochoerus hydrochaeris, assembly GCA_004027455.1. Lineage (NCBI taxonomy): Eukaryota > Metazoa > Chordata > Mammalia > Rodentia > Hydrochaeridae > Hydrochoerus > Hydrochoerus hydrochaeris. The sequence goes on along the minus strand of PVLA01000021.1, from coordinate 352,188 downwards.
TCTTTCCATTTTCTGAAATCTTCAATCTCCTTTTCCAGAGTACTGTAGTTTTTAATGTATAGATCTTTAACTTATTTCATTAGATTGTATTTAATTTTTGAATGCCATTGTAAAGGTTATAGTTTACCTAATTTCTTTCTCTGTGAATTTGTTGCTTTTATACAGAAAAGCTATTGATTTTTGACTGTTGACTTTGTATCAAGCTACAACATTGAATTTGCTTATTAAATCTACAATTCCTTTGGTGGAGCTTTTGAGGTTGTCTGTGAAGATAGCGTGTGATCTACAAATACTGATAATTTAATTTCTTCCTTTCCTATTCTTATTTCTTTTATTTCTTTCTCTTGTCTAATTGCTCTGGATAATGTTTCCAGAACTATATAGAATAGAAGAGGTGATAATGGACATCCTTGTTTCATGCCTAATTTTGAAAGCTTTTAGTTTTGGACCATTTATTATGTTAGCCGTTGGCTTGTGGTTTTTATCTGATTAAGATAAAAACTCTCCTTTCTAATATTCTGTAGGTTTTTAAAATATGGATCAGTGTTTGACTTTGGCACATACCTTTTATGCATTTGTTGATATGATTATGTGATTTTTGTCTTTGGTTTTGTTAATATAGTGTGTTACATTTATTTATTTGCATATGTTGAACCATCCCTACATTCTTGAGATGAATCTTACTTGGTTATGACTTATAATATTTTTATTGATTTGTTGCATTCTGTTTGCTAGTATCTTGAGTATTTTTTCATGTATGTTCATTAGGGAGATTGGCCTTTTTTGGGGGGTTTGAATTCTTCTCTGGTTTTGGCGTCAGGGTAATACTTACTTGCAGGAATGATTTTGAAAGTATTGCTTCCCTTTCAATTTCCTTAAAGAGTTTGAGCATTAGTAGCATTAGTTCCTCTAAATTTCTTGTAAATTTCAACAGTGGATCCAGTAGGGCCCAGGCTTTTCTTTGTTGGTAAGTTTTAAATTACATTTTAAGTTTCACTGGCTGATACTGGGCTATTGAGATTGTTTATACCTTCTTGATTTATTTTTGTTAATTCGATTGTGTCTAGGAATACGTCCATTTGTTCTGTGTTTCCCAACTTATTAGAATATAGGTTCAGGTAGTAGGTATTGATTTTCTGAATTTCTGTAGAATCTGTTGTGATTTTCCCCTTTTCATTACTAATTGCTTGAATTTGTGTGTTTATTTTTCTTTCTTTTGATGAGGTTGGTGGTGTTTTATAAATTTTATTAATACTTTCAATGAAACAACTTTTTTATTCATTTATTTTTTGTATTGTTTTCTTAGGCTCAACTGCATTAATTTCTGCTCTTATCTTTATAATTTTCTCCCTTTAGTGTAGCATATTGTTTGATTTCTTTTTCTAGAAGTTTGAGGTTCAACATTAGGTTGCTTATTTGAGGTCATTTTGTTTTCTTGATGTAAAATTTTATTGCTATAAATTTGCCTCTTAGGACTATTTTCATTGTATTCCATAAATTTTGGTATGCTATATTGGCATTATCATTTATTTGTATACACTGTTTAGTTTCAACTTTATTTTCCTCTGTGAGCCATTGATTATTCATAAATTATTGTTTATTTTCCTTGTGTTAATGTAGTTTTTAAATTTCTTTTGTCATTGATTTTCAGTTTCATTGCACTATGGTCAGATCGTATGCATAGAATTGCAGTTCCTCTACTTTTACTTAAACATGATTTGTTTTCTAATGTGGTCTATTTTGGAACTTCCCTTGTGCAGTTGAGAAGAGTATGTATTCTGATGTTTTGTAGTGGAACACTCTGTAGATACCTACCAAGTACATTTATTCACAGGCTTGTTTTAGTTCAGATAGTGAATTTTTTTGTCTAGACAATCTACCGATTTGTAAGAGTGGGGTATTAAGTTCTCCCAATACAACTGTGTTGGTGCTTATTTGGTTTTTTATGTCTGTTAATATTTGTTTTATGTGTTTGGATGTATTGGTGTTTGGTGCATATGTTTTTATGATTGTAATCTCTTCTTGTTGGACTTTGTCCTTAACAAGTATGCAGTGACCTTTCTTTTCTCTTTTGATCAGTTTTGGTTTACAATATACATTGTCTTCAAATACAATGGTGACCCTTGTTTTTTTGTGAATTCACGTGGCATAGACTTGTTTTGCATCCTTTGACTTTTCGTCCATGATTTTTTTTTTTGGGTTAATTGTGTTCCTTTAGTGTAGCATATTGTTTGATCTTGTCTCTAGATCCATTCTGCTAGTCTGTTTCTTTTGCTTGGTGAGTTGAAGCTTTTTAAATGTTTAGTTATAGTTGACGTGTATTGGCTTACCTTTTTCATGTTTTTTTCCTGTTGTTAGTTCCCTGTCTTTCTCCTCTGTTTAATGGCCTGCTTTGACTGGCAGCTTCTTTCTACTAATGTTTGTGGTCTTCATCATTTCTTTCTCATATATGCTTCAGAGGATTTTGTAGAGCTAGTTTGGTGGTCTTGAATTTTTTTAGTTATTCTTTGTCATGGAAGTATCTTATGTCTCCATTGATTTTGAAAGATAGTTTTGTGGGGTACATGAATCTGCACTGATGATTTTTCTTGTTTAGGACTTGAAATACCTCTTTCAAGGCTGTCTTTGATTGAGGGTAAATGTAGAGAAATCTGCTGTGATTCAAATGGACTTTCTTTTATAGGTGATTTGTTCTTTTCTCTAGAGGCTTTTAATATTTTGTTCTTATATTGAATTTCTGGAATTCTGTTTATGTCTTGGTGTAGATTTGTTTTGGTCATGGCTTTTTGGAGTTCCATACACTTCATTTATTTGTATGTCAAATCATTTATTCATGTTTGGGAAGTTTTCTGTCTTTATTTCTGTGAAGAAGTTTTTCATGTCTTTTGCATTGTCCCCAGCTTTTTCAGTCACTGAAATCAATATTATTTTGTTCCTCTTTGCTTCATCATGTAGCTGTTGGATTGATTTTTCATGGTTATTTGCTATTTTTAAGATACCTTTCTTTCCATGGTCATTAGCTACATTTCTGTCTTCTAGGTCAGATATTCTATCTTTGCCTTCATTTAATCTGTTGCATATACTTTCAATGGAGTTTTTAACCTCCTGGATTTCTATTTGCATCTTTTTCTTTCACTCTGTTTCTTGTCTGTGTTGGGCATTCATGGTTTCCAGCATTTTCCTAAGCTCTTGTTTTTTAAAAAAATCTGTGTCTGCTTTAATGTGTTTCATTTTAATTGTAATTTCTTTTTTCACCTTAGATATAATTTTTTTCTATGTCCTCTTCCATTTGTTTTTTTCACTTCTGCTGCTATCATTTCAGAGAGTTCCAGTGGCTGGCTTCTGATTTCCTATATTTTTTTGTGCTCTGGGTTTGTCCTGGGTGGGCTGGGCATTTGAGGTTGCATTTTGTTTCTTTGTCTTGTCATTTTCTATTTTTTTTTATTGTGTTGACTCTTTTAGATTTCTTATGTTAGATAGTTTTATCCCTGGTGTCTAGGTTTTCCTAGGAGATGTCTGTTCTTCTGGTTGTGTTCTAGATATTGATGGGTTCTTGGTCTTTATATCTATCCCAAGAACCTACCTTCCCAATATATTAAGAATATGAAGTTGCTATCAGTTTGTCTCAAGGCCCCTTCCTTTGGTACTGGACTATGGTGATATGGTGATGGTTATGAACCCTTGTAATCAGAGTTTTGTCACACACGAGAGAAAAACTGATTATAACAGGCATGGCATCCTGGTTAAAGTTGTACAGTTAGTAACAACAATAGACTCAAGGACAGCTTGGTTACTGAGTAACTATGGTAACTTTTAGGCTAATTTGTTTAACTATAGAAGGAAGTCCCATAGTTATATAACATAACCCATCTTATACCAGGAAATTTTATGTAACATTTTCCTACTTAGTAGTATAATTTTACACTATTACGGAGGGTTTAAGAGGAGCAAGGGTAAGATGGAGAGGTAGATGAGGTTAAGAATAGTAGGAGCAAATTTGCTATGCATATGATGATTGTCCAAATTTTGGGTAATTATAGGATACAAGAGAGAGGGTTTGGAAGAGGAAGCCTAGGAGTATTGAAGTGAACCAGAAAGAGAAGAGACAATATTTACTGACATGAAAGTCTCATAAAATTAAGTAAGTTAGTAGATAAAAGAGAGGAAGCAAATAAGTGGAAAAATACAAATGGAAATTTTAGTGATCTAAATTATGAACAAGGGGGGAAAGAAGATAGAAAAGAGAAATAAAAGAAAAAGTAGAGGATAAAGAAAAAAATTAGAAACCGCAGTAATCACACATATGGGAAAAAACAACAAACAGACAGAAAGAAAGAAATAGGTCAAACGGAACAGAGAAAAAAAGAGAAAAGGAAAACCTAAAATGAAAAACAGCAAGAAAAATAAACAAAAAACAAAACAAAACACACTAACTCAGCTGACCACCGAGAGGAAAACCCATTAGACAGAAAAAAAAAAATATGAGATTGCTCTAGTGTCTGCAGTTCTGTGTAGGCCCAAGTCTGATCCCAGAATATGTATGCTAGCCAAGACTGCAGGTGGATTTATACTGGGTTTGGGTCTGATCTTTGTCTCTGGATTTGGAGGATGAGATTAGTTGTCTGTGACTGGAGTTCTCTCTAGTTCTTTAAAAAAGAAAAAATAAATGGAGAGAAAGAAAAGGAAAGAAAAGAAGGTGGCCCTACCTACTGCCTACTATTTCACATGCCGTGGTCCCCAAGACATGAGCTGGTTCACCTAACTTACCACCTGCTGGTTTGTATTGTTACTGTTGCTTCAGACTTTTCTGTGCCACTACTCCCACCTGTGCATCTTGTGTGCTCTAGCCAGGGTCCTATTGTGTCACTGGTATTCCCACTGGTCTCCTGTTCGTGAGTCCCATCAGTGGCAGGAGTGGGCACTGGTCTTGGACTCTCCTCCTGCCAGTTGTGGCAACTCCACAATGGCATGAGTGGGAGCCCGTTTCAGACCCTGTTCCTGTCAGTTGCTCCAACTCTGAGTCCTTCATTTCTTTAGTAAATATTTATTGGGTGTTTATTAAGAGCCAACCTCCACTTTATACCCAGTATTTTGGAATAAGGTGTTGAACAAGTCAGAAAATTTTCATCACATAAAACTCCAGTGCTGGTTGTACAAGCCAGAGAATGTACAAAAATACATACATTAGTTATCATTGATGGCGATGGTGTTCATTGGGGCCTAAATGAGTTTAGAGCTACCCTATGGGTGGTAGTTGGGACAGCCTCTCCAAAGATACTGTTTGAACAGAGATAGGAGGAAAAACTAGTGAAAAGAATTTGAGTTTGTCATTTTTGTAATGAAGATGCGTGAGAGGAAAAATATGGGTCAAATGGAAGAAATGGAATGGGGTAAATCATCAGTCTTCTACTAGGCCACATCAAGTAATTTAGATTTTATTCTAGGTCATAGTATGTTGTTTGCATATTGGAGAATTTTAATGTGGGCTGTGATAAAGTTTACATGTAAAGAAGAAAATTATGGCTCTGTGTGTTGATGGAAAAGAAAGTTACATAGTGGAAAGGTGGCAGAAAATACCAGCTAAGAGTCCACTGTAGTAACAAAGGGCAGACGCGGCATTGAGCTGGAAAATGTAGATAGTTGTAATATATATTTGAGGTAATGAGAACTCTATGGACTGAAGAGTTGGAAATGAGGGGGAGGATCACATATGACTTATGAATTTGCTAGATGACAGTACCAAGGAAAGGAGGAAACAATGGATAGCCAGTAAGGGCAGAGATGTGGTATGGTTAATCTACTTACAACATTTAAACCTTAAATTTAAGATGCTTCTTATCCATCTAATTGGTGGTGCTAAATTCTGGGTTGAACATGTAAGTCTGGCTCAGGTCTGACATCAAGGTTGGAGAAAAACTTTCCAGTGAATGGAGAGATAATGTGAAAGCTCTGTGACTGGATGAGTTTATCTGGGGGAAAAGTATAGACAGAGAAAAAGGCTCAAAGTGATCTGGAAGCAGTGTGATAACCAGAGATCAGTCAGAGGAATAAATACCAGGCCAATAAGGTATAGGAGAGCCCACAGTGGAAGGTGCTCATCCTTTACTGCCAGAAGAGAGAAAAATATTTCAAAAAGAAGGGTATGCTTAACTATACTGCTGTTACAGAGGCCAAGAGGATGATAATGAACTTGGCCCTGCACAGGAATCAGTTTAATCTGAGCACTGATGGTTTTGTCATCTCTGGATTTGAATTAGGTAGCAACACAGTAAGTAGCCATGGTGCTGTCTCCTATTTTACAGATAGTGCAACTGGTAACCTTTTAAATGTAGAGCTGTTACAGAATATATATATTTCCTTGACTCTGTAGTTTGACTGGTATTCCTTGTTTTTTCCACTTTGTAGATAGCCTAGATTGAACAGAGTATTATTATTAAGCTGTAGTTCAATAATACCACACAAGAAATTCCAGGTTCTTTAATGTTGATGCTTCAGGTTTAGATCAATGGACTTTAATGAAAAAATTTAATTGGTAGAGGTTCAGAGATGGTGGCACTGTTGTAGACTTAACTAGGTGCTATGAAGTTCACAAACCTGTGCTTGACAGAAGTACTGCCATCTCAGTCCTATGCGATGAACAAATTAAGCTTGATATTATGCAGTTACATAGTCAGAAAAACATATCATAGAAGATCATCATGAGGTATCATCAATGTTAACTGATATAGTAGAACAATAAAACTTGTTTCCAAATGTTGGGTAAGACAGATAATACATGTAACAGAGCTATGTAGAACCAAATTTTTATTACTACAGTGCCTGAAATCTAACTTTGAATACCCTTGTATTTCTTTTGATTATATTTGGAATAATTGTTTTAAGAAATAGCATTTATTCTTTTTTTAATGGCCTTTTGGAATTATCAAGGACTTTGCATTGTAATTACATTGCTTATGTGTCTTTTTCTGCTATAGGAATTCTGTATAGTTGTTTTATCACAATTAGTAATTGATGATAACATTTAGGGAATATTTTTGTACTGCTCAGTTTCAGAATATAGCTAAAACTCACTTATAAAGTGAATTTCATGAGTTAAAATTTAGAAAACAAAACAAATTGACAATATTTGAATGAGTCTATGAATATATACAAAATACTATCGAGAAAAATTTAACAGTCATGTAGATGTATATAGGTATATATTTTGTAAAGATTGTAGAAAAGTAGCCAACAGCTCCTTAAAAGTGGTCCTAACATGTTTGGAACAAGAAAGGCTGGAAAATGGTAATCATGTCCACAACTCAACACCTATAGTGGTGGGCCATATAAATGAAAAACTTTGACATGATCTTACCTCGCTTACAGGAACAAAAGAATGATACTGACTGCTTACATGAAAATGCAGTCATCATTCAGAAATTAAAGGATATTAATGAAAGTCTTGAAGTTAAAAAAAGATGTCATAAAATAACACTGATTGTCAGTAACAATTAGGAAATGCAAATGAAGGCCACAAATATACACTATGTTATGTTCTCTAGAATACAAAAAAATGAAAGCCTTTTTATATCACGTGTTGGTAATAGATGGAATTATGGATATTCATACACTGCTCTTGCTGGAGATGTGAAATGGGACAGCTACTTTGGAAAATGTAGTGTTATTATCTAAAACACATGCATTCCATATGACTAATAACTTTTCATGTATAAATCTTAGGAAAACTTATGCTTGTGAATCAAGAGACATATATTAGAATACTTCTAGTTGTATTATACAGAGTGACAACCTGGAAACAACTTGAAGTTACATTTACACACAGTAGAAGAGTATACTGTTACATTTGCAGAAAGAATGATATGATTATGAAAATTAATGAAACTACAATTAAATGCAGCAACACAAATGCCCTTTTGAGATAGGTTCAGCAAAAAAAGTAAATTTCAGATTACAAAGTTTAATAACACACTTACATAGCAACTAGAACCAAAAGAATGGAAATAATATATTTGTTATATATATCATATATATCATATCAGATAAATAACTATATATGTACATAGTTATTTTGTTTCTTAGGGGAAAGTTTACTTTGAATGAACAGAGACAAGAGGAGGGCTGGGAAACTATAGAGAGTTTAACAGCCATGGTAATGTTATTGTTCTTATTAGTGATAAATTTAATAAGTGATAGTTCACATTTATCCTAATTTTTTTTGGCCTTTTTGAGATAGGGTCTCACTATGTGGTTCAGTCTGGTATTGAGCTCACTTTGTAACCCAGGCTGGTCCTCAAACTCACAACAATCCTCTTGCCTCAGCCTCCCAAATGCTGGCATTACAGGCGTGTACCACCACACCTGGTGAATTTATTCTGTTTGTACGTTTCTTACCTATAACTATGCTACATGTTTTTATATATATCAAATTAAATATAGAAGTAATATCTCCTGAAATCAGTTATTATTAGGATCATCTTGACTGACAGCATAGATAAGGCACTACCTGTCTTATTATCTAATCAGATAACTCCCTATGTGCTCTATTTCTCCCTGTATCACAAATAGCTTGTTGGCAGGCACAAAAGGGAAACAGTGCAGATGATACAGTTACATCTCTCTTAACAAGCTTAGTTCAGGACCTGAGGTCTTTTGGAAATCAGAATATATATTTAACAGTTGAGTTGATAGTGTGACACATTCCATCCTGCTGAGCCTTCTCCCTTTCTTCCTTCAATTTTAGAAAGGTTGGCATGATAAGAAGAAATAAAATCAAACAAATCATCTGCCAAATGGCTCATATATAAAGTATAAGCAAATAGTGCAGTAGTACTTATTAAAACAAGTGGATTGAAACCCTGATAACTAAACCTCTCTAAGCACAGAGATTGACATGGGAACAACTTCAAGCACTTGAAGTGGCCCAGAATTATTAGGAATGATGATGTGAATGTGAATCCAAGTATTTGTCAAGTGCTGTGTATTTAACTGAAGAGAAAATTGTATGCAAGTCAATGGAATCTCTGGGCAGATGAAAAGCATGGTACTTTGTAGATTATTAAAATTTCATTTTTTAATATTCATGATAATATAATATAATTAGATCTTGGTTTAGTTTTCACTTTTGACTGCCACTGTTAATTTTTTTCAATCCAGAATTTTATTAAATCTCAACTCCAGAGTCATTACTTTCTGGGTGGACTTCATACTTAGCTTTGCCTCAGCTTAACATTTTAATATTTGTCAAAAGAATGAAGTAAAGAGAAAAATAAAGAGCTTGATGCACATTATCTCATCTATGAGCACAGATTTTTGGTACTGAACTGTCCATCCACTAACTTGATAGTTGTTTTGCTTTCTTCCTGTTTATATCTTTCTCTCCCTATCTTCTCTGTTTCCATCCCATCTCTCTCACATTCTTCTGTCTTTCTTATCTGTAGTAGCTGGTGGACTCTTGGGAGGCATTGTCATGGGATCTAGGTCTTCAGCTGGATTCTTGTGGAACATTACTGTGGGATCCAGGCCCTTGGCTGGATATTCTAGGTCTTTAGTGTTGTGGACAGATTTCCTGTAGTTTCTTGTATTTAACTCTAGGTGACCATCATAAAATAGTATTATAAATTCTGTATCCTGTATGTAATTGTTCTCATTTTAACACCTAACTGTAACAGGAAGAACACATTCTCTCTTTTCCAATCCACCTATTTATGCACTGGGAAAGTGAAACAAATCACCGCAAAATTAACCTAGTGATATTCTAGGCCATTGTGGCTATATTTAAGGTCTTATATTTAATGTTCACTTAGATTTCAAAATAAACACAGATGCAATGAGGAGAGGATTGAAAAGGACAAATGTGTCTATTAAGTAATGAACAAACAAAGCGATGAAAGTGTGCATTCACAGGCAGCCTAGTGAGACATACAATACTACCCAGTAACCCAGATTACACAAATTCCTGAAGTGTCTGGTTCTAGGTATATGTTACCCTTCCATGAAAAATTACTGTCTTATAAATAACCATTTCCTAAGACTACAATCCATCCAGCTATATATATATATATGTGCACCCATGTTATAGCAACACAATTTGTAATATCCAGATCTTGAAAACAACCCAGATGCCCATCAACTGAGAAATGGATTAAAAAATGTGGTATTTTTATACAATGGAGTACTACTCAGCTATAAAGAAAGATAAACTGGAGCCTTTTATAGGTAAATGGATGCAACTAGAGACCAGATTCATACCTGAGATAGATCAGACTCATGTGTAAACATTGCACTGTCTTCCTTGTGTAAGAAACTGAGAGATTAAATAAGATCCAAAATGTACAATATATATTGTGAAAGGCAATGAAATTGCTCAAGAGGAAAGAACAACTGGGATGGAGGAAAAGAGAGAAGGAAAAAATATATATATATATATAGACACAAGATAGTTAAGATAATTGTACTATGGATTAGTTAAGGGAAAGAAACTGTGATTGCTTATATTGTTTGATCTGTTTTGCATGACCATATCTTGTAATCTGAGCAACTAGTGAAGATAACAGTATGCAATATGTTGACTACTGTTAATTTCCTATCAGCTTGTTTTGAAATCTTATATTGTTTCTATTGTTTTGTCTCCTTTTAAACTCTTTAAAATAAAAAAAGGAAAAAATATTCATAAGGAGACAAGGCCCTTTTAGCTACAAGCTTCCAGTCAAAAGCAGAACTATGTGGGCTTTGTATGTTCTTTAATTAACCAGAAAATTTTGTTTACTAGACTATCACTCCTTTGTCAATAAGAACACAAAATATTATGAACCGAATAATCATGCTTATTTACAAATATCAAGTCTCTAAGTACCTGAGAAGGGACCATCTGATATTTAAAGAAGTGTTGTAATCTACTTTATAATTTTTTTTATTTAAAGAGGGGGGAAGCAAAACAGAAAAAAGGGTAGAAACAATACAGAATTTCAAAAAAAATAAACAGTAAGAAATCACTATTTGATACATTACATATTGTCTTCTTGGATATAGTTGCTCCAGTTACAAAATTAAAGCATACAAAGTGGACATTCAAACAGTGAGACTGCAAATAGTTCTATTCACCAATCCAACAAAAACTTAGTAACATGGTTATCAATCCTACACACTTAAGGTTACATACAGTTATTTCTTTTAGAGCACTTTCTTTTCCTCCTCTTGCTTTTTTAAAAAATTGTTTTATTTAAAGAAAAAATTTTGAAATGGAAAGAGGGTAGAAACGGTACAAAATCTCAAAAACAAAACAAAACAAAACAAAAAATAGTAACCAGTAAAAATCACTAGTTGATAATTATATACTTTCCTCTTAGATGCAGTTGTTCAGGTTACAAAACTAAAGTCCACAAAATGGACGTCCAAACAGTGAGACTGCAGTCAGTTTTGCTCATCCATCCAACTAAAACTTTAGCAACATGGTCATTAATTCCACACACTCAAACATACATGCAGTTATATCCTTTATAATACTCTCTTTTCCTTTTTTTCTTTACAATAGCTATAATCCATTCTTGTAAACTACTTAGAAGTTCTACACATGTCTAAGTCTCTACACATATACCTAACCTTTCTGTATTAGAGGGAGAAATAAATCAAAACAAGTCAGCAATACAAATTCCTAGAGAAACACGAAATGAAAAGAACATACAAAAACACAACATTAGGTGATCTATGGTAGTCACTATGATGTCTCTAGTTATTTTCAATAAAATTGTCTATATTGTCAAATATAAACAACATTGCTTTACATTATTAATAAAATCTAAACATCGGAGACATTATAGGACTTCAAAGGCAGTTAACAATCAAACCATAATGGGTATCCTATTAAATCCTGTCATCTTCAGAGTAGTTGCCCCTACTCTCAGACTCGACACTCTCAAGCATACCAGATTCAAATAAAATCAGTCAAGATAAAACAGTGGTATAACCAATTTTCTCTGTCTTATCTCTGCCATGCTATTTTTCTGTTGTTATTTGTTTACTTTTCTCCTTCATTCCACTGTCTGCCCCTTTCTTTGAGGCCCTTCTGCCATTATTCTTGGAACCCTGGTGGTTTTCTTCTCTCTCTCTAGAATGTCCTTCAGTATGTTTTGCAGGGGTGGATTGGTGGTCACAAACTCCCCCAGTTTCTCTTTGTCATGGAAATATCTTGTCTCTCCATTAATTTTGAGAGACAGTTTTGCAGGGTACATCATTCTGGGTTGGAGGTTATTTTCTTTCAGGGTTTGGAATATTTCACTCCAAGCTCTACATGATTTGATGGTTGGCATTGAGAAGTCTGCTGTGATTTTGATGAGTTTTCCTTTATAGGTAATCTGTTTTTTTTCTCTGACTGCTTTTAATATTCTGTTCTTGTGATGGATTTCTGGGATCCTGATTATTATATGTCTGGGTGTAGATCTGTTTTGGTTGTAGCTGGCTGGAGTTCTATATGCCTCATTTATCTGAGGTTCACTTCCGTTACCTATGTTTGGAAAGTTTTCCTTAATTATTTCTGTGAATAGACTTTTTATTTCATTTGTATTTGTTGCTGCATCTTCATTCACATATTTTATTCTTAGGTTATAAATCCTCTTGTCATCTTCTAGCCTTTGTATCATTGCTTCCTGGTTCCTTGTTATTTTTAAGAGATCCTTCCTTTCACGATCATACTTTGCAAATCTGTCTTCAAGTTTTGAAAGTTTTTCTTTAGTTTCTGTTAAAAGGTTTTGCCAGGTTTCAATGGAGTTTTTAATTTCCTGATATTCTCTTTGGATCTGTTTCATATATTCTAGGTTTTGTTTATATTCTTCATCAAAGGCTCTGTCCTTTCTCTGGGTTCTTCTATTCTTTCATTTGTGTCTACTTGAGGATTATCCAGGACTTCTTTTATTAGTCTTCTTATATCTTGCCTCACCTGAGTTAGAATTTCTGATATAAATTCAACGATGAGGTCACAGATGTATTTCTTTATTTCCAATGAGGCTGTCTGTGACATTACAGGTTTGCTCCTCTCAATCTCCTCTGCATTTACCTCTGTTGAACTCACTTTCCCTATTTCCGCAGTTGGGGACCTTTTGCTCTTTCTCTGTCTTGTCATGTTTTCAGCCCCCTTCAGACGGGTGGGTGGTGGAGGTCTCTGGGCCTTTCATTTTGCTTACAGTTTTTCTGCAGCACACTTGCTAGGGAAGTACTGCCCCCTGTAATCTACTTTAAAAAAAAAAACTTTACTGTTTCTGTTTGTGCTCCCTGGAATGCTACACTAGCTGTTTGCTGCAGAGCTGTGTTTATAGCTATATCCCTGAGTATCTGATTTTCATTTTGGAGTAGATCCATTGCAAATATTCATATTAATGCAGCATATGCAAAGGTCAGGAGACCCAAAGGATGGTGCCCACAGTAACTGACCTTTGTTTCTCAGGAGCTTGGCAGTTTTTGCTTTCAGTTCGTTTAAGAAAACTTTGTGTTTAAATGATTTGTGTTATGAAAATTAGTATGGAATTTTTGCTTTCCATTTAAAAAAATTCAGTTTTTATACTATAAGCATTTAGAGGCTATTTTATAGTTTCCATATTTATGAAAATTAAAAAGAACCATAGAAATGTTAAATAAAATGTGTTTGTGTTAAACAGGGCACTTTCTTCCTAAATAATTATTTTACAGTCATTTATTTATTCAACTATCAGAATGTCTTGAAATAATTAATTTTGACTAAGTCCTTATTTATGTGAGCATATAATAGCTAAGCATTTTTTTCAAACTAAAATGTAGGAAAAAATTTTATTATAACAAATAATTTTGTGTGTAAATGTGCCTATGGAATTGTTTATAATGTTGAAACCAACACACACTACAACCTTATTTGCTATCTTCTTGCTGTTAAAATAGAATAATCACTACAGTACGATCCCACATCAACCCTTCCATTATAGTCTGGGTCTCATGTCCTGGCAATGGCATTGGTCCTGACTTTTTTTCCTCTAACTTCTGAATCTGCCACTTCTCCCTCTCTACCTTGCCTTTACCATCAACATATATGTCCTTCTGTGCCTCCTCCAGTGCCACATCCACTGCCACTCTGCTGTTTACCTGCCAAACTCTTTTTACTCTTCTTTTCATAGTGAAGCTTGCTGGAGAGATTTCTGTATCCATTCCTTCATTTCTCCGTCACTTTATTCCACTCCCATGCAGTTGTTGTTTTCTAAAACATCCTAACTTGATTCCGTGTTTCCAAATAGAATGGTCACTTGTTTGAACTCTTCTTAATCACCATCTAAACAGTAGTCAAACTTTTGGCCTCAGTTGAACACTTTTTCTTGGAATTCTATTTCTCATTTGTTGTCTGTGATTCCAAAGAACCTGCTGACCACCACCTTGTCAGTCTCCTGTGCAGGCTCTTGTTCCTTTGTGCTCTTGCTAAAGTTGGGAGTGTGTCAGGCCTTAAGGTTTCTCTGTTTGTAATCTCACTATAAGTTAGGGTTGCCTAGGGTATCAGCAAATAAATGATTATTTTTTATTGCAAGAATACTACGTGCTTTATACATGTGTACACATACATTTACTTGTGCCATGCAAAGTGATAGACATACTTAAGGTAAAATATTATTAACCAGGTGTGCAATCCAAGCACTTAAGCTAAAATACTATTAACCAGGTGTGCAATCCAAGCACTCTGGAAGGGTGGGGCAAGTGGACCTCAAGTTTGTTAAGGTTTTGGGTTCAACCTCCAATATTGCAGAAAAAAATTACTTATTATATCAGAAATTCACATTTAATTGAGTGTTTTATGTTTTATGTGGCACTACTGTCATGAGTAAATTCTATGTTCCAGAATTTACCTCTAATTAAACTCCAAGTTTGTGCTTTGAATGTTGTCAATAACATCTTGGTCATCTGTCTTCTCAAACCTAACATGTCAAAAGGTGAAGTATTCATTTCTCACCCAATGTCCATCTGACTAATGGCATCAATGTTCATTCAATTTCTCAAGTCAAAAATCTGGATTATACTTTTGAATTATGTTTTCTTTACTACTCTCACATCAATGAAGGATTTATCTTTTTTTCCATTTTTTTGAGACAAGGTCTCCCTGTATCTTCCAGGCTGGCCTTGAACTCACTATGAATTCCAGGTTGGCCTTGAACTCTTTGAGATCCTCCTGCCTCAGCTTCCCAAGTACTGGAATTATAGGTATATGTCACCACTCCCAACAGAAAGAGTTCTAAGTTCTATACAACCAAAACATATCATAAATATATCGATTTTTCTTCAGCTTCATTATTACCTCTGTAGGTTGAACACTAATCATAACTCACCTGAATGGTGTCTCCAGGTTCCTGATGCCCCTGCCTCTAATCTCTTTTCCCAATTTAACTCTTAATCCAGGTAATCACACTTTCTAATGTGATATTTAAAATATGTAGGTCAGAGTATGTTGATTGCCGTACTGTTTCAAAGCTTCCTCCATATCTGCTTTCCAATGGCTTCCAACTAAATTTCAAATAAACCCCAATTCTTTATTAAAGCTTATAGGACCTCCATGGTTTGACTCTTGCCAGCAACGCTCTGATGCATACTTACTCTTCTGCCCTTTTTATTTAACTGTTTCTCTGTCTCCTTTTTTCTTCTTTTTCCCATAATTTATCCTCTTTGTAATTTTTTCTTTTTAAAGAAGTGATTCCTTTGGCTGAATATTCCTCACTGTTCCATCTAGTATTCCTTTCACTCTTCCCCCCTCCATCGCTGCCTGTCACATGGCTTTTAAATTTTTTTTTTTAACAGCAATACTTGGCCAATATTTGGAACAACCATATTGGCTTATTTGGATAGTTGTTTTCTCTCCCTAGAACATATATTTTATGAGAAGGACTTGGTTTCTTCTGTTCATTAATTTATTCAACTCTCCCAGAATAAAACAAAAATAGTACTCAAGAAATATTTGCTGACATCCATGACAGCATGAAAATTCCACCCTATTTACCTTTTCTAGATTTTAAAACAGATACAGAATAAAAACATTTCCATCATCTTTTTCTCCCATTGGCATTTATGCTGTGATGCTAAGGTGGACACATTGGTGAAGAAACAGCTATCAGCACCAATAAAAACACTGGAAATTGTTTCATCTGCTGGTGTGAGTTGGCTTGGTCCCTGGAGAGATGTCAGGCCTATTATAACCAGAGTCAAAATTCAGCCTGTCAAGATGGGGGAGAAAATGATTTGTGGCCTGAAGAGACAGTAGATTAATATTTCTGAAAAACTGTGTACTCAACCCCCTGTAGCTATTGGTTTGTTTCACCTTTAAGACATCCCTCCCTCTGGTACAGAAAATGCTTTGTACGAAGCAGTGTCTTTCCTTTGTATATAGACATTGCCTCTACCCTTAGATAGGGTTTCCTAGTGAGGTGTAACGTTCATTAGCCCCTATGGACAGCTCAGCCTGCTGAAACAGGCCTTTACCTGTGTCTTTATCTCATGGCTTCATTTCAGAGCCAGAATGCACTAGATAGTTGGGGGAAGCTATGATGTATGAAGCAGAAGGAAGATTGATTTTTCACGAGGAACCTTGTACCCAGAGTAATGAGACTGGCAAATTACTTGCTCACTGAGCAAACATGACAGGAATGTCATAGAGCAAATTTATATTTATGCAGAACACTGGGGCCACACAGGTGGGAATTCCACAAAGTGACCTTATCTCTGGAAGATATCCCTCTAAATCACCAGCTTGCTTTGGGAAGCTGACACTCAGCAAATGTTGTGTAATATTTGCCTAGAAAACAAATACTTCTAATGAATAATGTAATGCTCATGGTACAGTAAGAAACAGGATAAATTGTGGTGCTGTTTTAAAATGAGAGTCTTCAACTCTCGGGCTATTTCTGGTGTTCATCTTAGATTTTGTGGCACTAGAACATAAAATATCTTCTTTAATAGAGTAAAAAAAGTGGGATGATTTATGCTAGTCATCATGGGCCTTCAGAACCTCTCATTTGGTAATGGAAAAAAATCAGTGGTTGATACGGAAGCAGATAATTTTTCTAGTGTAGGCAGGCAGCCCAGTGCATACAGACCACACAAGCTTCACTGAATATTTGGAGCAGACAAAAAAATTCAAAAGTCTTTAGTAACAGAACTATATGCTGATATATTAGTTTAAAACATTTTAAGACTTGCAAAATAATGGTTGACAAAATTTACTTTAAGTACAAGGCTGATGCTTTTAACTATAAAATATTAAAAATCACTAAATGCCAATTTTGTTTGTTAATGAGTTTAGGAAAATTGCTTATTTTTGCAAGTAGCCCTGAATTTAGAGTAATTCTTTGCTGTTTGACATTCATTTGTTAATTGTTTATCACTCATTTTTTGAAACCGTGGTGTGTTCCTAGAACTATGTTTAATGAAGATTGAACAAGTCAAACACAGAATGAATCGGTAAGATTTTTAAAACAATTTCTTTCTAGTAAACAGGACAGTAATGTCAAATAAATCCAGAGGAAATGAACCTTGTAAAGCTTAGTCATAGGAACTGAATCATGAGGATCAATGCAAAACACCCTGTAAGAGAGATGATTTTGCCCACTTTTGTCATATCCTGTCCCCAGAATCTTGATTGTAATTCTCAAGAAGGTTCACTAAGTTCAGTCATTTGTAAAACAACTGTGGTGACCTCTTTTAATCTTGCACCTTATGAGATAACAAAAATTGTGCAACACTTTCTGTGTATCACGTACCATCCTAAGGGCCTTCTATATGTTAACTGATTTAATAATCATGCTGTGCTCACTTAGAAGACTCCAGCTTTATCTTCATTGTGCAGATGTGGAGATAAATGGAGAGGGAGATAGGTAAAGGCAGAATAGAGTGAGAAGAAGTTTTGTTGGAAATAACTGAATTCACATTTTGGGATAAGAAATATACTGTAAAATTTATTATGTGGCTGGGATTTGTTCATGCACAATGACAAATTATACGGAATGAAAATGTAATACAGGCTCACATTTCTAGGACCTTCCCACTAAGAATTTGTATCTCATCCCACTCTGAAATTTTATTTCCTTAGCTTCTTTTGATCCTCCTTTGTGTTCACAAATTCATGTCTTCTGGGGTCACCCAGGTGGGAATTCCACAAAGTAACCTTACCTCTGGAAGATATTCCTCTAAATCACCAGCTTGCTCTGAGAAGCTGACACTTGGCAAAAGCTGTATAATAATTGCCTAGAAAACAAATACTTCTAATGAATAATGTAATGCTCATGGTACAGTAAATAGGATAAATTGTGGTGCCATTTTAAAATGAGAGTCTTCAGCTGTATGTATTGGATTGTTTTGTCCTTGATTGAGGACTAATTTTTACTCTGAATCTTTTCCTTTCATATTTTTTGTGATAGTGGGAAGTGAGTCCAGGGCTTTTGCACTGAACTATATCCTCACATCTCCCTACTCCCTTTAAAATGTTTTTATTTTGTGACACTGATTCACTAAGTTGTGCAGGCTGAGAACAAACGTGTGGTCCTCCTGACTCAGCTTTCCAGAATTCTAGATTATAGAATTCCAGCATTTGGGATTATAGATGTTCTACTATGCCTGGAATTTTACTTGAGCATTTTAAATTCAGCCTTTCACTGAATTTTTCAGAAATATCGTGTCCATCAAAAGTTTTTCAAAATGCAAGCTTTTAATAAGTACTTTTTTTCCTTTGCTTTTCTTCTTTGCTCTGCTTCCAGGAGGATATACCTGTGATTGCTTTCTTCTAGTCTCAGTGCTCTGTGTTCTTCCAGGTGATATGTTATTCTGTAAGTTGTTATTAAGTTCTGAATTTACTATCTGTGAAATGAATCATGATTGGGACCAGAGTTAATGACAGACTTCAAATTTGTCAGAAACACAGATGCCCCTTGGTGCTGATTGCTTAGACACATTCTGGTTTTATCTAATAATTTTTCTGACTAGAACAGCAATTAAATAACATTTAAGTTTTTATATATGTCAGATATCATTCTAAGTTCTTTGTCAGTCTTCACTAATTTGGTAACAAGGCTAGCTCTATTTGATAGGATGCATTATTCTCTGTGCTTAACAGATGGAGGACTTTCCCACAGATAGTGAGTTATCAAAGTAGATCTGGTGTTTCAGATTGCCAGCTAAACATTCACTAGTGCATAAGAACATTCATTTTGCTTGTCCTAGGAAGGGGCAAAGGGACAGAAATCCACTACCAGTTCTACCAATTCTTCAATATGGCACAAGTTCTCTTATTATTTCTTAGACATGTAGCCCACCTGGATATCTATTCATTGAGCATTTATTAGCTATATCATGTATGTCTCTATGTACTTTATATATAATTAACATATTTAATCCTCATAGTCCTGAATAAATCATTATTATTTTCCTGATTTTATAGTTTAAGAAATTGAGGTCTTTTTTAATTTTTCCCAGTGGTTCAAAGTTAGTAATATCAAAGCTGGCATTTGAGTCTAAGAAGTCTTGCTCCTGATTTAACTAGTAATCAATATGATCATTGGACTGTCAGTGTCAAATAGGATGGTTGTAATTATAGCTTACTAATTTATCTACTATGCTGTTTCATTATTTGATATTTTGAGTGCAATAAATTTGACTTATAAGCATTCAGTTTTTGAACCTTCACAGATATGTATGGACTTCATATGATGAACATTTTGTATATGTGAACAAATTGTGGAGGTAGCTCACATGTCTGCCAGACATCATCAGAGTTGTGCTGCTGTATACTTTTTATGTAGTAGAATAGTGCCTCCTTCCAAGTTGTAGCTACCTTCCAAGAACAAGGCTTGCAAGAGTGCAAGCAATAATGGTTGCCCAAGGACAAGGCTTGGAAAAGCTCAGGGAGTGAAAGCTATTACCAATAGCAGGGCTGATAGTGTTCCAAGTCCCCAGGTGCAGCTGTGCTGGGAGAGGGAAGTTTAGAGGGCTCTTTGATCAGGGTTGCAATTGTTGGATTCCTTCAGTGTGGAAACAGATGAGAACTAGACTTTGACACTATGAGAGCTCAAGCTAAGATCAGGGTACATCTTGGGTAAGAAGGATCCAATCTGTAGCCAAAGTATGGCATCTAAGAAATAAAGCAAGGACAACACAGCTTGTGGAGGTCAAAAGAATTACAAACAGGCCATTAATGCCAGGAGAGGTGGTCAAAAGGCAGCGAGAACTAAATTTTAGGGTCAGCATTTTGGAGAGGTAGCAAGGTCTTCTCAGGGGCCAGGATCAAGCTTGGGAAACTGGCAGAAGCTGTTTCTACAACTGAGGTTCCATATGGGAGCCAGACTGGCAAATGTGATTCGAGTCTTGCAGACCAGATCTCTTTAAATGTCTCATTCCTGCTAGGGCAGGATATAACAAGGAAGTTGAATCCCAACAGTGTGGGAGATAGGTTCTGACTTTGAAAAAGTGTTTTCTCCTTTCACAGGGAGAGATTTTACCAATTTTTCTTCTCAAATATTAACCAATTATTTGCCATAACTATTACATATAATTTTAGGATGCATGTCATTGGTCATACTTAATAAATTTTCTTCCGATTGATCCTTCCAATGAAGTAAAGACAGTATCATTAAGTATGTTATATATAGGAATAAAGAACTCTAAAAGGAGAGAGGAATAATTTTGTCTCCTAACCTGTCTTTCTAGAAGTGAGCACTAGTAGCATTCTCCTTAATTATAAAGTGGAAATTAAACCTATTTAAGCATGGCATAACAAACAATCAACATGGATGGAGAAAAACATAGTGGCTGCTTTTTATTTTTCACATATGAAGATAACAGAAATTAACTCAAAATTGGGAGAATGCTGAAAGTAAACTGGGGTAAAGGATATAGGATTCCAGGTAAATTCACAAATCTGATAATATCCTCAATTAGAGACAATTTAATTGCATTATCATCTACATTTTATGTTTGCACATTGTAGTGTCAGCAGATGGTGTCAAGCGTTCTGTTGATTTGATTATTTTTACACAATTCTCAGTACAGAAGGTGTAAAACTATGCAAGAGAAACAATAAAAAAAAGAACTAAAGCTGCCATACATGCTGGTCTTCTGTCACTCTTCATCCCATGTGCAAAATACCAACTATGGGGACTAAGAACTCTTTCTCTACTTTTCATCTGTTATGCAGCATGTGTACTGATGTTACTATAGTGTGATATGGTAGAAATTACAAGGGATTTGTATTCAGAGAACCTGGATATGCTTCCTACATCTATGATTTATGGTTATTGCGAAGGGAGCAAATCACTTCACCTCTCTGAGCTCATTTTTATTACTTTACAATATAGGTAATAGCATCTTAGTCACTGTATTGGATTATGACTATTAAAATATTTTGTGTATTTACAAGAAGTGCATAAATTAAGAAACTATAATTTTTATATTTCCTAAGTAAAAACATACAAATTTACTTAAGCATTATTTTACTTATGAAATTTGTTCAAGCTGAGGGTTTAGCTCAGTGGCATAGTTGCTTGCTTGGCAAACATGGGGTCATGAGTTCCATCCCTGGCATGAAAAAAAAAAGAATTTGTTCAAATATTAGTGGGAAGTATATAATAATGGAAATGTTATAATGAAAATGTAATACGATAATGAAAATATTTCCTAATATAATAATGAACAGCTCAATATGGAAACAGGGTACTTGAAATATTCTTGTTTCTCATCTCTCATTTAGCTTAGCTATTAATTATCTTTGAATCTTTGTGTTTTCTCTCAAATCATTTTACATTACTCTTATAATCCACATACTTAAACATGTTACATTGTGTTTAAAAGACACAGCACATCCTGGTAGTCTAGATAGCATTTATGTCATGTTTCCTTTGTGTTTTTATGGTGTGGCATAGTGATTCTTGAATGGTACGGTATGGTAAATTACCATTATGAAAAACATAAACTCTATGGATAAAACTCTTTCTATTTTAGCTTCTCATATTTTAAAGGTTTTTTGTTGAAAGATTTTATCTGACAAAAGCAATGCATCTGATAAGGAATCATCCATTGATACCCTATTAAAAGATAATTTATTGAAGATATTTGAAACTGCAGATCTGCAAAAAGTGCTTATCCTTTGTGCTAAATGGAAATAGTCCCATATGAAATAGTGGCAAATACACCACATGAGGAACTTGTTGATTCATTTTCTTTGAGGGTGTTCGATAGTCAAATGGTGAGAGAGTATGTATAGATTTAAAGTTGAGATCCTCTGCATATACTTCTCAGTCTGAGTTGCCCAGTTCTTCCCTGGTACCTACTATATTTAAGAGCAAAAAATTTTAGTAGACCATGGACATTCTTAGTATTTTGGGGTCCATTGCTCCAGATTTGCCTCTGATCCCTCCATTTTACAGACGTTAGGGTAGACCCAAATGTGACTTATTTACTCTGCACAACTTGCATGATCTTGCTTTCATGGATTTCCTGGACTTCCTTAACTTTTCTGCTCGTTAAATCTTATATGTACTTGAAGGTTTAGTTTCATTATTTTTCTGTCTCAGTCCTGGGTTCAGTAGTTAATGAAGACCTCCTGGATGTCAAGGGTAGTCAAAATATTTTGCATGTTTTCTAGTTGTGTAGCTGATACTCTGATAAATCTGTTCATTTTATCCTGAGTTTCACCAAAGTATTTGACAAGATCAGATGTTGGTAGTGGTTTATTTTTATTTTATAAGTAGAAAATCAGATTTGAAGTAATTTTCTGGACTCTGGTGAGGACATTAGAAGAGAGCTTGGAAGTTTGACTACTGGTCAGGTGCTTTGTCCCATTTGCCAATATCTTATTGAAAACATATTCTGACTCTTGAAATTTAGTCTGTCTTTCTAAATCACTGTAATACTCCACATGTCATTCTCTTACTTATATTATTTTCATTCTTTCATTATGAATCATTTGAAGGAAGGAACAAACTAGGGTTTGCTGACCTTAGTACCCCTTACATGTACATGATAGGTCCTTGAATAAAATAAGCACTTCATAATAGCTACTTTGGATAAATACATGATACTTTCCCAAACTAAACTTCAAATAAGCAGTTTTTTGCTTGATTATAATTATGTATATAGTGACTGTTTAATAATTGCTATCTTCCTATCACACATACATAGTAAATAATACTTTGTGAGATTTCAGCCTGTATTTCTGAATTTAATTAAAACAATATATTGATCATATTCCTTTCTCTATTAAAATTAATGGAAAAAAGCAATATATTATTGCAAACTATTTATTAGTTCAAAGATGACTTTTTTGTTTACTATGTTATTGTCAAAACTCAAATTAAAAACTCACTGTTTTAATCAGAATACAGACTCCATGTGTGTAGGGACCATCATTTTCACAGCTGTGTCTCCTGTTTGAGAGTAATTGTAGCTATTTAATGACTGTTAAATCACTGGTGTGGCTCCAGGTACACTGGATGATGAGCGGTGTGTCTCTTGAAATGCTATATTAGTAGGATCATAACTTGGAAGATACGTTCACATATAAATTACAATTTTTATGGTGCAACACCCGGCAAGGTAATTCCATCAGATGGTAGTACTCGCATTTTACAAAATGATTAGTTGAGGCTCAGAGGAATTGAGTCAAGAAATTTGCTCGAGCAAGTCTTGAATAGAAGTATTCTTACTTTGAATGCGGTGTTCTCTGTGTGTGTTCATGTAGTAGAAAGAAGGTACAAACAGAACCATCAGGTTAGGAAATCTAAAAAATTGTACCTCCAAGGAACCAGTGGCACTGAACTTAGCAAAGTGCGTTTCAGACAGTTCTGAATTGACTTTACATTGGGTGAAAGTTAAGTGCAAACTTTATTCTTTTTTTTTATTTGGTTCCATTTTCCAGTTTATCTGAGCCATGAGTTATTTAAGGCTTCAGATTTTACCACTCTTCTAAATATCCTTTTGTATCCAGTAGTTTTTGTTCCGAACAGCTGAAAAGAACCAGCTGACTCCTTTGATATTTTTATATGTTGCACTTTATTGTTTTCCTCCAGTGTTTTCCACCCCATGCCCAAAGTGCAGATGCTGTGATTGCTGCTTCTAGTTCAAGACATCTGTTTTTCAGTAGGTCCTTTTCTTTCTTTCATTCTCAATTATAATTTTTATGTGCCACTGCTAAAGTATAGAGTGGTAATGTATCTGATCTTGTCCTTGCCAGAATGAATGCTCTGTTTTTAGCTCTACATTGTCCTATGGAGGTCAATCTTAGTTTTAAATTACATTCAAAAACTAAATATCTTCATATCTAAGGTCTTCAACCTAATTCTGCAATCACAGTTATTTGATTCAACTCCTTTGAAGACTGTAAGTCTGGGTATAATTTTCAGTGGAAATAAATAAGGACCATAGGGAGGAAATAATCAATTTGTTTTAGGTGATTTCATCTTATGTTCTCTCTCTCTCTCTCTCTCTCTCTCTCTCTCTCTCTCTCTCTCTCTCCTTCTCTACTCCCTCCCTCGGTCCCTCCCTCGGTCCCTCCCTCTGTACCTCCCTCATGTTCCTAATCAAACTCAGAGGTTACATAGCCTATGATGATAAAGTACTGTCTGCTCTAAAACCTACTCAGGAATATGATAGTTTAGGTCTGAGGTCACATATTATCTGTCTACAGAATATATTTGGCATACAACATTCTTAAAATTAGGATTAATTCAGAATACTAAAAATTTGAGAGATTTCAACTATGATTCCATATTTCTGTCTCTGAGAAAAATTGGGGCGGGGGGTCATAGCAGCACAAGACTCGTCTTCCCGCCTGACTTCAGGGGGCTGGAGGTGAACTGGAGTTGACTCTGCTGCTGCTTCACTTATTAACCTGCCCTACTCCCACGGACACTGTCATATATCTGTGAATAATTTTTACCTTTTGTATAACATTATATTTACAAATAATTAGCAAAATTTATTTCTAGCCACATATAGTTTGCTTCTTTTTAAGCACAAAATGAACACAACATTGTAAAGGAAAACATGACCTTATAATCTTTTTTTTATTGTCAAACTTTAAACAAAAAACTTTGGACCTGGAATTTGAAAACATTGTTTTGAGTTCAGGCAGTAGTACTAACTTTGACTTTGAACAAGTACTTCACATCTCTAAGCCTGTTTCTTCATTTTTGCCAGCCTCATGGTCACATGTATCAAAAGTGGATCACGAAGTGAAAGTGCTTAGCACGCCATATGGCAGCATGCAAGGGTAAGATACTTGGTAGGGAAATAAAGCTGTAACATATGGTTTCTCAAGGAGCTTGAAATCTGTTTACAGACATGGGTCTTATATATAATACAAACAATATTTGAAAATATCTGCCCACAAGAAGTGGGGGCATTAAATGTTATCAGACATAAGAAAATATGCATTGAAATTCAAGGTAACTATACTCAAAATTAAAACAGCATATATGGTATCTCTTCTAATGTATTCCAAAAATATTTTCCTGTATCTGCTTTGTGGCAAGAATCTTTATAAATCCTGGGGATAAGGTAGTGAAAAAATACTAAGTTCCTCTTTTTATAACACTTGTATTCTAGTATAGGGTGACACAATAAACAAGTAGACAAATAAATAATATTGTAATTGAAAATGCTGCTAAATCCATGAAGAAAATTAATATGGTTATATAGTAGAGTCAAACAGCATAGTTGTTTCCATTGTGACTTTTGCCACATTATATTTTCCCTTTTATTTTTGCCATGGATTAGAGGCATAATATAAAGCCTACCATTTTAACCATTTTAAAACATACAGTTCAGTGGAGTGAGGTATATTCAAAGTGCTTTTAAACCATCACCATGAACTATTTTTAGAATTTAAAAACATAATCCTATACTGAAACTCTGTACCAAAGAATAACTGTTTTTTCCAACCCACTACTGCTAGTGAACTGTATAGCTGTATTATACATTTTTTTCTCATTGAATTTGCCCATTCTTGGTACTCATAGGTAGAATCATACAATATTTGTGCTCTGTATCTGTCTCATTTCAATGATCTATATATGTATTATGTATGTATTAGAATTGTACTCCTTTTTAAGGCTAAAAAATATTCTACCGTGTGTGTGTGTGTGTGAGAGAGAGAGAGAGAGAGAGAGAGATTACTCACCATATTACCTACTTTAAGATGGGTTGGTAACAAGTCTAATTTGTAGAATGCTATATAATTTACAAAATACTTTCATATCCATTGCATGTAGTAGGAAGACTGTTAACTCTGGGATCCCTGGTTACATTTTTGTGGTAGTGGTATGTGGTATAGTTGTTTTATGTAATATTTTACTTGATACGTGTTGAAATCTTAAGTAACAGGATATATAATTAAAGAAATAAGGTCAGTAGGCTTTTAGCAAGCACAAAATGACAGTGGTTGTAGTTTAGATCAGTCTTATCTACCCTTACAATGTAAGACTTTCCTCTACTTCAGATACAGTAATATTTGCGGCAGTTTTTTAAAAAATAGGTTCAGGTAATAGGTTTCCACCATCACTTTCAGGCATAAATTCACAAAAAGCCAGTAAATTTCACCACGGGGAAGATTTCTTGATTGCACACTTAAAACTTGGCTACTTCTCTTCAGTGTGAGTTGATACTGCTGGAATATATCTGCTCCATGATCAAGGAAAACAAGCTTATTTTTAAGGAGAATGTTGAAATGAAGCAGCTGATTGCAG
Organism: Hydrochoerus hydrochaeris; assembly: GCA_004027455.1. Classification (NCBI taxonomy): domain Eukaryota; kingdom Metazoa; phylum Chordata; class Mammalia; order Rodentia; family Hydrochaeridae; genus Hydrochoerus; species Hydrochoerus hydrochaeris. The sequence goes on along the minus strand of PVLA01000021.1, from coordinate 325,468 downwards.
GAGAAAGTAGAGTTGGTATATATTGTATGATTAATTTTATGCATAAAGAGATAATTGGCAGGAGTAAAAATATTAAGATTTAAATAGGAGCAGAATTCTTATTGCAGCAAGAATAAGCCAAAGAGCAATATATTCAAGACTTACTGTGGATAGAGGGTTATTGTGCATAGTGATTGGCATTTTGATTCTTAATAAGCTAAGTTCTCAGTTTCATGTGGTATTAAATGAAAGCTGAGTATAGGACTTTGCTGTATTAAAATCTGATAATGTTCCACTGTTTCCTCAAGGCTAGTTCACTAGGATATATGAATTTATAAACAAGTATCAAACACAGAAAGAGTATGTGTCAAATGTATTTTCAAATGTGCTGCAGATACCATCTTTATGGTTGCTTTTTCATCATGCTTTGTGGAGGAACTATCGAACTTGTTTTTAATCCAGGGTGTCCAAAATTTTTATTTAAACTATTATTCTAAAGTGTAGTATGAACTCTGGTGAATTTGATTAAGTGACCTCTTCTTGGATTTTTCTTGGTTTCTCATGGAGACAGAATGAGATGCCTTTGGGGAAGAGGAAATAAAAAGGATCAATATGTAACCTGTGTATGTACCAGTCCCCATGATGAATGTATTTATTATGAATCACAAGCATATGTTAATGAAAGGGGAAACACATAGCTGCCACTATCTTTTGCGTGGTTTATTTGCTTCCATTATTTTTGATGATAAATTTGAGATGTGTTCATATTTGTTCATTTGGAGAGATAATAATATGTATGGAATCTTCACATATACAATTTTAGTCTCCAGTTTGCTTACCTCTGGAAAAGTTGTGCAGCAAGGCAGGGGCATTCTATGTTGTACTGGTTTAGTGGCAAATGTGTTATTTTCTTGGATGCTGTCTGATGTCACATTGGCCATATTTAATGACCAAACACACAAAAAGAAGGCTCTTTCACATTCATACTATAGCTACAGTGAGAATAAATGTCCTTTTTGAACCACAAATTTTATCCTAGTGAATTATCCTTAAATGTTAATTTTGTAATTTTCATTCATTTTTTCCATTCACTTTCTATCACAAAGGAATGAGGTGGAGTAGATATCTTCTATAGCTTCACTGACTCCCAAGAGCAATGACTAATTCAAGGGTAATAAAATGGGGAAATATTTAGATTTTATTTTATTTTTTTGGTGCTAGAGATCAAACTCATGACCTTGCACTTGCCAGGCAGATGCTTGTGCTGCTGAGCTATATCCCGGCCCAGAATGGGGAAATATTTAAAAATAATTTCATTACTATACATACTTTGCTTTCACAAAGGGGAAAGAGGAAAGATAAAAGGTACGCAAAAATGAATTAAGATGTGTTATGTGCATGATGTATCAACTTCTCACAAGGAGTGTAAACACTATGTGTATGCGCATATACTAATAAATTAAACTGAACTAAAAAAATTTGTTTTTAGCATTACATAAGGAACTTAGATTACATGCAGAAATATCTGATTTTTGCCATAAATAATCACAAAACTGAATAATAGGCACATTATTTAGTTACCTATTATGAAATATGTTTAAGTCTTGGAAAAAATGAATTTATAAGTGTAATTTTTGGGCCTCAGGCTCAATTATTTCGCTTCTTATGGGAACAATATGCCCAGTTATTGAACTTTTAAATATATGAACTCAAATTTGAAACAAATTGAGTTCAACTACTGACGTATCACTATACTACAGATGATAGATTTGAACCGTTGTGAAATTAAACTGCCTGTCTCTAATAGTATCCAAGTTACAAGGCCTCCCATGTTTTAACTGCCATATTAGATTAAATTTATTACATTTTAAACCAGAATAAACAATTTAAGATTTTCTGATTTCCAGTAGAATAGTAGCCAAAGTGAAAGAGTGGTTTTTACCCAACTTCTCTTGAGTCTGAATGCCAAAAGCAATAAAGAAAAAAAAAGAGATTTCATTACATTAGTCTCTACCATCCTCTTTGCAAGTCTTAACTTATTTTGTTTAGAAAAGCATGGTGCCACATACAAGCCTCTGTGAGTTTTGCTTAAAAGTTGGGTAAGAATGGAATATCCAGCAAAAAATTGTAAGATACCTGGTTAAATGAGAATTTCAGGTAAATTCCATTATAAATTGGTGTCTGGTGTTTTACTTGGCAACCCTACCTAAGGTTGCCACGTGTGGTGTTGCAATTCCACTAAGCCTAATCTTCATAGACTTCTGTCTGGTAGAAATAGAGCACTTGGTTCACCGGACCTTGTAGGTTGTATAACTGATAAATGGTGTACTACTTAAGCTTGATCATATTGTTGCCCCAAAGAGCACAGTAATGGAATACAATTGTTCTTAATTTATTTAGAATCAGGGCAATGAGGTAATTTTCTTTTGATAATTTTCTAGATAAGTGAGGAATAACATTTAATTTTAGCTCTTCTTTTAGTGTGTACCTATCTACACTGCATCACATGCTGTCAGAACTAAATAGGGAGAATTGGAGCACTGTTTTATCCTGTTGAGATGAGAACTGAGCTGAGGGCAGAGGCCCTGGTTTCAAAACTTGTCTCTATTATTTACTACTTCTGTTCAAATTATTCTTTCAGATTCTAATATGCAATCTGGGGCTAATAGTGTATGTTGAACCCAATTTAAGCAGCTAACATGAAGGGTGAATGACTTGTTGAATGAACCAGTGCATTTTATTTATTTATTTTTTTCATTTTTTTATCTAAAGAGAAAAAAACAGGAAAAAGGTAGAAATATTACAGAATTTCAAGAAAAGAAGATAAATAGTAAGAAATCACTAGTTGATACATTACACATTGTTCTTTTAGAAATAGTTATTCAAGTTACAGGATTAGAGCACACAAAGTGGACACTAAAGCAGTGAGAGTGCAAACAGATCTGTTCAACAATCCAACAAGAACCTAGAAATATGGTCATCAATCCCACACATCTAAACATACATGCAGCTATAGCTTTTATAGCGCTTCCTATTTCCTTTTTTTTTACAATAGCAATTATACATTTTAAAAATTTTATTTAAAGAGAAGAAAAAATAAAACAAAACGAAACAAAAAATGGTAGCAATAATACAGAATTCTAAAAGAAAGAAAGAAAAAGGAGAATGAGAAAAAGCCCCACTAAGAAATCAGTAATTTGTAAATTACGTACTGTCATCTTGGATGTAGTTGTTTAAGTTACAAAGTTAAAGGGTACATAGTAAATATTCAAACAGTCAGACTACAAACAGTTTTGCTCAAAGATCCAACAAAGATTCAGCAATATGGTCATCTATTTTACACACTCAAACTTACATGTAGTTATATCCCTTAGAGCACTTTCTTTTCCTCTCTTTTTTACAAATGCCACATCTTTTTCATCACCAGTGCATTTTAAACATTAAAACTACAAACACATGTGTAGTGATAACAGCGGCAGTAAGCATGCTGGGCTCAATGCATCTCATCACTGAAGAGTGTTAATCCTATACATCATAATGCTGGCATATTTTACATTTATAGATTTTATATCTATTTTCTGATAGCTCAGCCCCAATATGCATTTTTCAGAACCACCAGAGAACACTTGTCTATGTATCTTCTTCAACTTATGCTCCAGACAGTGTTATTAATAGCACTGAAAAAATTAGTGACAGTTTACAGAGAGTCTCCTTTGTGTAAAGTCTGGCTTTGTGTAAAGTCTGGCTTTGTGTTAGATTCTTTAAAATACATTATATTTATTTTTACAGTGTTATACAATAGAATTCATATGTTACATATGTGGAGATTGAAAACCAAAAATGCTAAGTAAACTGGAAAAATTCCTGTAAGTGTTATATTTGGCAGCCCTGGATCACATTTGGGTAGGTGTTGCTGACTTGCGACCCATCCTCTGAGAGGAGGACCTTTGAAAAAGTACTACCACTGATAGAACATTTTTCCTTAAGTTCAAATGTCATGCAATTTCTTGTTTATTGTAATCATATTTCTGTTTGAGAAAATGGATGACATTTCTATTTTATAGATAGAAAAGAAGGGAAAATGATTCACGAATAATAACAGGTGCACAGTGATGTAGCTTAGCCTTATTTCATGTATCTTTCTAGTGCTCTCATAAATCTTAAACGATTGCTTTATTTTTGCCTTACAGTGTTTTTTTCTGTTTCAGGTATTAGAGCTAGGAGCCTTAGAATATTACATGTTTCTGGAAAAGTCATTTAAATGATAATACATTTCTATTCCATATCATTTCAACCTGTGGGTGGCAAAGGCATTGCACAAATCCTACAATTTGGCTCTGCACTACTAGGCATAAATCAATAGTGTTCTTGGGTTTTTGTGCCCACCAAAATTACAGTATTGTTAGCAAATGAATGAAAGTATAAAATTTGGGCAAAGGAAGCAGGTAACTGAGATTCTTAAATGAAGCTTGTATTTGCTGCCAGAACATGGCTAAATCTCCAAGGTTGACTACTGAACAGAATCCAAAAGGAAATTCATTAGAAGACATTGATATATCAAATATAAGGAGCATTTTAAGTAACTATTTCAATTCAGAAAGAATTGAGAAATCAATTTAGAGTCCCAGTCTTTGTTCTGAAGTTACTTAATAAGTATGACCTAATTAGGTTAATAGTGTGACTAATATATGAAAATGCAACTCTATAAACTTTTAATAATAACAAACAAGATGAAAAATCCAAAATTTGATTCTTTCATGGGGAAGTTCTGATTCACATAATATGGCTGGTAGTGTAGTTTAAATAATATATGATAATATTTGATATATGTCAAATGAATAAATATATAAATAATAAAAATAGGAGAAATATTAGTGAGCAATCAGCTTTTGACTGATATATATATATATATATATAACACAATATATATATAACACATAATACAGTATGTTGATATAGTTGCATGTCTCCTAAATTTGTTACTGTATGCTCTTATTCATACAAAATATATGCCTATATACTTGTGCTTTCTGTATGTATTTGATATCTATCTATCTACTGATATTACTACTTACCTAAAACTAGTTGCTTTCTTAGTAAATAGTTTATGCACATATTAATATAGCCATAGTGCTTATCACAAAAATAGTCAACTACTTTTGTTTAAAACCAACAATGTAGTTAACCTTGTAGCTCTACATGTCTTGTTTAATATGATTATTGTAATAACCTATTGGTAACAGCAAAAAGTGATCTAATTGTATAAGATACATTTTGCTGCCATAAAAATATGTAAATAGAAATAAAAACAATAATAAATTGTATTTGTTCAATGCTTAAGGTTTACATGAACTTTTACTCAGCATTTGATTTCATTTTAAAGTTAACTTTCATAACTTAAATATCTTTAATTCTCTCTTTCCCCAGGCTCTTTGCTGTCACCCAATGAAATCTTTCTAGCCACCACTCTCTTTACTTTCCTTTTCTGCATATTTCTTTTTTTAAAATTTTATTTTAAAGAGGGTAAAATGAAACACAACAAAATAGAACAAAACAACACATAAGAAAGCAGTGTAAGAGACACAGATTTCAAAGCAAGACCACTGGAGATCTTCACTATCATACTGTCTCTTGTTTTCTTCCAAATAGTTGTCCATATCTTCACATATAGTGAATTCATGCAAAACAACATAGTGTAAAACTGATCCAAACAGGATGATGAAGGCATTTTAGGTCTTCAAGATCGGACAATAAGGAAGTCAACAATGGCTGTCATAATGTTTCTTATTGTCTTCAAAATAGCTGTCCATAGCTACACTTATAATGAAATTAAACAAAACAAAACAGACCAAAATCACTCTGAACAAAGAATAATAGTATTGCTTGATTTCAGTTCATAATGCTATGGAATCAGCACTGGGTACTGTAGTGTCTCCTTTTCTTCAAAGTAGTTGTTCATTTCATCATGCATTACATAATTAGTTCTCATAAACTGTTTAGAAGTGCTATGCATGCATGAATCTCTACATATATATCTATCCTTTCTATACTACAAGAAAAACAAAACAAAACAAAACAAGACAAAACAAATTCCTAGAAAAAAAACAAAACAAAAAAGACATATAAAACCACAATACAAGGTGATCTACAATGGTTAATACGATGTCTCTTGTTATCTTCAATAGAATTGTCTATATCATCAGGCATAGTATAATTGAACATAGCAGTACATAACAATATTAATAAAAACAAAACATTGGAGACATTATAAGATTTCAAAAGCAGGTAATAATCAAACCAGAGTGGGTAACCTAGTGAATCGTGTCATCTTCAGAGTAGTTGCCTATACTCTCAGACTTGATACTGTCACTCATAAAAGATTTGAATAAAATCAGTCAAACAAAACAGCAATCTAACAAACCAGATTCAAAAAGATCAGTCATCATAAGACAGTGTAAGTTATAGAGAGCTTCAGGTTAACTTAATGGAAAATCAAGGATGGTTACCATAATATATCCTGCTATTTTTCGGATAGCTGTCTGTGTCTTCAAGTCTAGTAGAAGTGGACAAACTGGAACAGAATAAAGTCAAACTAACAAAGCGGTAAGAATAATGTGGATTTTAAATCCTGATTCACTATTAACAATATCCTCTGCCTTCCTTTTTTGGACAATTTCTCTCCTTTCACTTTCACAGGGTGCATTGTACATTTTGGGTCCCACTAACTTCTTTAGTTTTTTGATTGGGAGGGAAACCTGCTATTTACCTAAGTGGTTCTGAACCTTTTTACCCCTGAGCTTGATCTTAAGTTGTGTTCATTTACCTATAAAAGCCTCAAGGTTTTCCTTCATTACAGCTGAGTATTTCTCTACTGCACATAAATATCATGTCTTTCCAACCTATCTGCAGCTGCTGGATGAGCTGCCCCTATTTCTCTCTGGTTCCCTGTCACATAGAGCATTGTTTTCTCATATTTGACTTTCAGTCCATAAACCCTCTTTCAGGTTAATTATATTTCCTATACAGAGCATCTTGATGGACCCTGTCTCCTGATCTACTTTGCCTGTGTTTCTTTTTTTTAGTGTATTAAGGTCATCTATGTTAGAGATTAGAGCCAACCTTTTCTGCCTCATTTCTGCTATGCTATTTTTCTGCCATTGGTTATCTATTTTCTCCTTCACTCCACTGTCTGCCCTGTTCATTGAGGCCTCTTTGCCACTGTTCCTGAAATCCTGTTTTTTTTTCTCTCTCTAGAATGTCCTTCATTATGTTTTGTAGGGTTGGATTGGTGGTCACGAACTTCCCTTGTTCCTCTTTGTCATTGAAGCATCTTGTTTCTCCATTAATCTTGAGAGACATTTTGCAGTGTACATCAGTCTGGGTTGGAGGTTATTTTTCTTCGGGGCTTGGAGTACTTCGCTCCACGCTCTTCTTGAGTTGATGGTTTGTGTCGAGAAGTCTGCCATGATTTTGATGTGTTTTCCTTCATAGGTGATCTGTTTCTTTTCTCTGATGGCTTTTAATATTCTGTTCTTATGATGAATTTCTGGGGTCTTGATTTTATATGTCTGGGTGTAGCTCTATTTTGGTTGTACGTGGTGGATTTCTATATGTCTCATACATCTGAATATCATTTTCTTTTTCCTATAGTTGGGAAGTTTTCCTTAATTATTTATGTGAATAGCCTTTGTATTTCCCTTGTGTTTACCCTGGCTTCTTCGCTCACATTTTTTATTCTTAAGTTATAGATCCTCTTGTCATCTTCCAGCCTTTGTATTGTTATTGCCTGTTTTCTTATTATTTTTAAGAGATCTTTCCTTTTGCAATCACACATTGCAAACCCATCTTCAAGTTTTGCTAATCTATCTCTAATTTCTTTCAGGCAATTTTACCAGCTTTCAATGGAGTTTTTAATTTCCTGGTTATCTCTTTGAATCTGTTTCATGTATTCTAGGTTTTTAAAATATTCTCCATCAAACATTTCTCTCCTTTTTTTGTGTTCTTCCATTCTTCTATCTGTGTCATCTTGAGAGGTGCTTAGAATTTCTTTTTTTAATCTTCTTATATTTTGCTTTACTTGTATTAATATTTCAGTTTTCAGCTTGCCTATGATGTCATGGAGATATTTATGTCAGCTGATGCTGTGTCCAATATCACATGTTTGCTGCCCTCAATCTCTTCTATATTTACCTCTTATGGAATGATATTCCCTGGGTTGGGTGCTAGAGGCTTTTTAAAAATTTCTTTCTCTTGTCATGTTTCTGGTTTCTTCCATACAGGTATATGGTGGAGGTCTCAGCCCCTTTCCTTGTTGGCTGTGGTTTTTCTGAAGTGCACTGACTAGGGATTTCTGCCCTCTTCAGTTTGCTGTTGGTTATTGAGGAGCAAGCAGGGGTTGTGTAGACTGGCCCCTCCCCTCCCAGCCAGTCAACCAGTGGGGGCCTTCATCATGTTAGTGTGTGCTGCATGGACAGAACCAGTTTGGGACAACTTTGGGGGAAAATTTTGTCACTGGCTATTGGGTCCCAGCCAGAGGTGTTTCCCAGCCCAAGCAGATCCCACCAATCTGCTCTGGGCAGGGAGTAACCAACTGAAGTCACTGCCTTTCCTTGTTCAGACCCATCCTACTCAATACCTATATGTTGTCCAGTCGGTCACTCCTTTCCCGTGGGAGGGTCAAATTCCAAGCAGTCACCATGGGTTAGTGCAGGTCTCCACGTCTGCTCTGTTCTCCACTGGGCTTGCCAACCCCCGATTTTAACGTGACTGTGGCTCTGGCGGTGAGAGTGCCGAGATCACATGTCTGAGTGGCTGCAGTGAGAGCGCTGTGACTGGGAGTTTCTTCCTGGGTCAAGAGGATCCATCTCCTTCCATCTGGTCTTCTCTAGAATGTTTTATTTTGGCATCTGAGCGGTTTCTCTGAGAGAGGCTCCCTGTTTTGCTGCTTACTGATCTGCCATCTTTAGCTCCTCCCTTTTCTGCTGATTTCTTGATCAGTGCTCTTGTCTCTGCTTTCAGTTCCTCATTTTCCACTTCTCAGACCACCTCCTGTAGCTTCACCAGCACAGTGTTTTTGTCACCATGAATCTCAGCTGCTGAATATAGTTGAAATTTATTTTTAAAGGTGTAATGAAATTTATTCATTAGAAAGTTTCCTCTTTTTACATTCTGATTATGAAATAAACATCTTTTTTCTTTTTCTGAAGAGATCTTGAGATCTAGGATTCAGATGGTGTTCATTGTGCTCAGACACCCATAGACAAGATTTTTGCCCCCATGGAAATTACATTTTAATGGGAAAAGGAAAATAATGATACGAAGAAATGTATAAAGAAGTAAAAAGGATACTTTCAGATAGTAACAGATGAGAAAGTGGTCTCCTTGTATCATGGTGCATATGATGGTTAGGAGATGATGTCTGTGGAGGTGATCACTATGGTATGGCTGGAATGAAAACCTTCAAGGCAGAGTGAGCATTGAAAACAAGGTTCAGAGTGAGCTGGTACTAGGACAGAGGGAGGGCTGTTATAATGGAAATGCAAGACATGAAGGGAATGGAGACATGAATTAAGTCTGTGAGGTCAAGAGGGGAGATGATGGTCCTGTCTTCTTCAATATAAAGTTCAGGTTTTTTTTTAGTTTGATGTGTACATAAGTAAATTATGGGATTTAGGCAAGAGGTAGGGATAATAAATAATCTTATTTAGATTTTTTAAAAGTAATTCTGTTTCCCATGAGGAGAAAGATCACATGCTTATCAATAGAAGTAGTTCTCCTTAAGGTTCAATTTTCATATTAGATTTGTTTATTAACTTGCATGTCTTTGTAATTATTTAATACCAGGTTGCTATGACTATTAGATCAATGAAGAGGAATGTCTTAAGAAACCTCTGTTTTTGCCTGGCCTCATATGACATTTATTTATAGGAAGTTTCTTAAGGTCAAGAAGAGGTCAAAGGATGGGATTCTAGGTCCCTGATTTTATTTGCTTTATACATCACGTTGCCTTCCATTTTTAATTTCCTTACTATGCTCTAAAGGCCAGTTAAAGTTACTTTCTGTTTTTGTGGAGAAGTGATTGAATAACACTTTTTCAATTCATACTTGTTTAAAATTGAATGTGTTTTTCACATTGGAGAGAGTAGGAAGGTTTTGAATCATTCGGAAATCTAAATCTCAGTAAATAGAACTGAAGCAGGTGCACAGAAGGGAAGAAAGGGAGATAGTCTAGGAGATTTAACTATCAGCTCTCCACTTTTAACAGCTTTTCAGTTTAGAATCCTTCATGGCCAAGGCTACCATTTGTCAATTACCTAGTTTCGCTTGTGTTCCCTGTAAGCTGCTGCTTGGGCAGCGATTTCAAGGTTTTATCTTCTGCATGTGTTTACCCTTTAGTTTTCAGTTTCTTTTCACTAAGTTTTTTCCAGTTGCAAAATTCTGTTAAATTTTGCTGTTTTACACATGAATGTGACAATTCTAAATGGCGGTAGAAAATTTTAAACAGAAACTTCATAATTAGCTAACAGAGTGAGAGAGTATCTCTCCTTCTGTGCCCTCATACAAAGTCAAGAACAAATGTACTATTTGGTTTTTGTCACCATTTTCTACTTTAGCCCCATTGGCCAAAAATATCGATCACTCCAGTACATTACACTTTGTCTAGCTTGACTGTTACTTACAAATCAGAAATAAATTTCCTTATTCTTCCTTGTGTTTGCCTAGTTTTGTTTCATAGTCTGAATTTTCTTATTTTCTTCCTGTTGGTCCGCATTTTAAACTAAAAGAATGACACATGCTTGATGCCTCCTCATGTTGATCACTATAGTGTCTTTGGCTGTAAGCATTGCCAACGTTCAACAAACACCCATTTGCCGTTATTTAGCTAGCCCTTGGGTCAACCCATACATTCACAAATGTGTGGAGCACTGTCCCTATCCTTAGGAATCTCCTGTGATAAATAAATGGATTATAATATAGTATGGCACATGGCTGTTAGGCACAAAAACATACAAAATCTTCTTGAATAAATCCTAGGGGAGATATATTAACTTGTTGTATGACCAATGAATAGAAGTTAACACTTGAAAAGAGAGTGGTGACATGGAGGTCAGACTTTCTGGAAACTATTAGAAAAATTAGTAGAATTAACACATATGCTATGAGTCTGTGGGGAAAAAGAGGGATAAATGGCACAAAAATAAGATTAACAATATAAATCAGACTGGAAGATTTTGGAAAACTTTGCTATGAGATTTTTTATACCCTTCTGAGGACTGTTACATTTTTCTCTGAGTATGCAGGAGTCATGTGTGTCATGATTATAGTTACTTATTTGGCTACAGCATAGATAATGTTATATTCAACTAACAATTTCTGCTAGGTACTTCATAAATACTAAATATTGAAAACATACTTTTAATCAGGCAGATATAGGTTTTGTCCTTGGGTCCAAAGGATATATGTTCAGAGAATTGTGTATGTGGCACAATTCTGATTAGGATTTTGTGGCTAGGGAGAATTTTGGTATTCTGAATTTCAGTATTGCTGTAGGGATGAATGTATGTGTATAAATGTAAGAGGTATTAAGGAGGTAACACTCACAGAACATGATAATTGACTGGACAGGGATGGAGAAGGAGAAAATAGATTGTTACAGCCTTCTGAATGTTGACCTGTTTTCTCCTTTCTTCCCATACTTTGACAGCCCCTCTATTTTGTGGGTGTTTCCACATTCATATGTCTAGTTATCAGCTTGACCAGCTGTCAGTTCTGTCATCCTATTTGGTGGGTTCACAATGGTATGGAAAAAATGGTGGGTCATTGACCTTGTAGCAGAGGCTACTTGCTATGGGAAAGCTATTATCAAGAATTATGCTAAGCAGTTCTTCCCGTCAGATATGTTTTGCTGCTAATTCTGCTTTATGATATGCAGTATGATAAGGTTGAGAGATTGGATGCAGAAGAAGAGGCAGGATGATTGAAAAATGTAGAAAAAAGAGGGTAAATTAAAAATAAAACTAATAATAAGAGTGCTGAAAGGAAACAAAAACAGTAGGATGGAATATTTCCAATGGGCATTTGGTTTACTGAGAGTGCTAAAGACTATTGTTAGAGCTTGTTATTTATGAGCTTCCTGAAAATGCTAGTATCCAGTGTTAGTTACTCTATGGAGACTTCCAAAAAATGAATCTGAAAAGATGTATTTACCAAAGTCAACAATAAATTTGTAGAACTCAGAATTTAAAAAACATACGTTTCAACTCTTGGCTTTTTCACAAATACTGTAGTAACATTTCATGGAACTGGTGCCTCATGAACACAGGAAAACACTAGTCTAAGTAATGATCACAGTAATTGTTAATATTTATTAAATATTATTTGCTGTGCATAGCTTCAAACTTTATAAGGACTCATTTATTTGGTCTTCATACCAGCATCACTGTGATACAGGTATTATTATTATCCTTGTCTTACTAACAATGAAATACTGTAACATTGTTATTTATCCACAGAACTAGTGAGCAAGAAGCTTAATTAAAAACCCAATCTGAATTAAAAGCTTCAATAATGGTTTCTTGTTACTTTATCTTTGACATTTCATAAAAGAAAGGTCGATGCAAGGTGTGCAGCCTTTGGTGCCACTGAAAATCCTTTTGATCATGTCATGAATAACACTGGCTTCTTAAGCACACAAACACCAAAAAGAAGCACGAGTGTTCACGATGAATATTCATTAATACAGGCAGTAGCCCTCAGTAACTGGTTGGCAATGGGTTAGGCATTTCATGTACTTTTTTTCTGTGTTAGAGCTGTAGAGGCTGGAGCAAGAGAGTCTGAAAATATGCATAAGAAAACTAAAGTGGGAGATCAAAAAATGAAGAAAAGGGAAAGATTATGTAAAATTCATACAATTACAAGCCAGTCTTGCCTAGACTCAAATGCAGAGTTTGACTCCCAGTTTTCAATCCTAAAATACTATTTTTTCATGACATAAATCAATTTGTACAACTTTCTCATTGAAATATTAACATATTGAGCCAATTTGCCCTTACTGTGAGTTGGCAGAAGCCATGCAGCGTTTGGGAGGAGTAACAAGAAGCCAATTTGCCCTTCCCCATGAGCCAACCCAGCATGCAGGCTAGGAGACAAGGGCATAGCATCCACCCCCGCCCCCCACCCATTCCCCTGTAAGCAACTGGTTGATTTGGAGGACAGGCTGAGTTGATAGCAAGTGAGGTACAAAGACAACTTGATGCTCTACTGTTTGACTGACTTTGCAGGCTCAAGGCCAGTAGCCTGAGCATCTACTAAAAGGACAGCAATATGCAATATAGCAAATATGGGGATTTCCTCCTGTCTTGTTTTTGAAATCCAATATTGTTCTTACTGTTCTGATTTGCTCTGTTAGTTTTATTTTATTTAATGTTCTGTTTTGATTGGTTTGACTCTGTTTTGTTTTGTTTTATTTTATTATATCTGATGGTATGGGCAACAATTTTGAAGATGACAAGAAACATTTATGGTAGCCATTGCTGATTTCCTATTATCCTATTTTGAAATCCTTTATCACATTCACTGTTTTGTTTTGATTGGTTTTATTCTGTTTTGTTTTGTTTGGCTTTATTCTCTTTAAAATATGTTTTAATTCATTTTTTTGATTCATTTTATTCTGTTTGGTTTGACTTTATTATGTCTGATGGTTATGGGCAGCTACTTTGAAGAAAACAAGGTACATTATTGTAGCCATTTGTTGATTTCCTACTATCTTGTTTTAAAGTCCTGAGTTACTTTCATTGTTCTGTTCTGATTAGCTTTATTCTGTTTTGTTTTGTTTGGTTTTATTCACTTTAAAACAAAATAAATAAAGAAAATATTAACACACTTAATGTTTCATGCAGTTATTCATGTAAAGATCAGAATTTTTACATTGCTACCACTGGGTCAGATTTTGAAGATGGAATAGTTTGAAGGTGAAGGAAAGTGTAATTTAGAGAATTCAAGAAAAGAAACCACCCAGTATCAGCAAGTAATCCCAGGAAAGTACATTGGAAACAGGGAAAGAAAGAATTAGTAATTCATGCAAAAATGGCATCAAATATAGGCTCTAAATTTGAAAGGCAATGGGCAACAGACACATACATTTTCCCCTCTGATAAACAAAGTCAAAAGCATGCAATGAGAAATGGAAAGGGTGAAATCACTACGGATCCTGTGGAAATTCAGAAGATCATCAATACCTGTTTTGAAAATCTATACTTTCTTAGGATGGAAAATACAGAACAAGTGGACAAATTCCTGGAAACATATAAGTTACCAAAATTGAATCAAGAAGATATAAAAACCCTGATAAAACCAATATCAGTTAATAAAATTGAAAATGTAATTAAAACTTACTCATAAGAAAATTTCAAGTCCTGATGAGTTCACAGCAGAATTCTATAAGAAATTTAGAGAAGATTTAGCACCAATACTCCTCACACTCTTCAATGAATTTGAAAGGGAAGCAATTCTCCCCAAATAATTTCTGGAGGCAAGTATTACCCTGATACCAAAACCAGAGAAAGAGCCAACCATACAAGAGAACTACAGGTCAGTCTCCCTAATGAACATAGATGCAAAAATCCTCAATAAAATGCTAGCAAACAGAATGCAATATATCATTAGGAAGATTGTACACCTTGACCAATTGAGATTCATCCCAGGAATGCAGGGGTGATTGAACATATGCAAATCAATAAGCATAATATATCATATTAACAGAGCCAAAGACAGAAATATCACATGATCATCTCAATAGATGCAGAAAAAGCTTTCAATAAAATCCAACACTCATTCATGGTAGAAACTGTAGAGAAAAATGGAATAGATTGTCTTTACCTCAATCCAATAAAAGCCATTTATGACAAACTAACAGTCAATATCATACTAAATGGACAAAAACTGAAAACTATTTAATAAATGGTGTTGGAAAAATTAGCTTTCTATATGCTGAAAACTTAAACTAGACTCATACCTATCACCATTCACTACACTAAAGTGAAAATGCATCAGAGATCTCAATATCAAAACAGAAACACTAAAGTTACTGCAAAACAAAATAGGTAGAAATCTTGAGGATGTAGGAGTAGGCAGAGTTCATGAGCAAAAACCAAACAGCATGGGAATTACTTCAAAGAATCAAGAAATGGGATCTGATCTTACTAAAATGTTTTTTTCCCATCCAAAGAAATCACCAACAGAGTGAAAAGAAAACCCACGATTGGAAAAGATTTTTGCCAACTATCACTTTGACAAAGGACTTCTATCTAGAACATATAAAGAACTGAAAATAATCAGGCCCCCAAAATTCAAAGGCCCAATCCAAAAATGGGCATCTGAGAAGACACACTTATCAGATGAAGAAATTCAAATGGCAAATAAATATGTGAAAAAATGTTCAACATCATGGGTCATTTGAGAAATGCAAATTAAAAGAACACTAAGCTATCATCTCACTCCCAGAAAGTAACCCTTCTACATTGTTGGTGGGAGTGCAGGCTTGTAAAACCACTGGAGATCAGTGTGGAGTTTCCTCAAAAAATCTAGGGTTAGAGGTTCCATTCAACCCAGTTATTTCCCTCCTGGTTATTTTCCCAGAAGAATTGAGAACATTATACCACAGCAATATATGTCCACCCATGTTCATAGCCACACAGTTTGTAGTAGCCAGATCTTGGAAACAACCCAAGTGCCCATCAGTTGGGGATTAGATAAAAATGATGTGGTATTTTTATACAATGGAGTACTACTCAGCTATAAAGAAGGATAAACTAGAGACGTTTTTAGGTAAACAGATGCAACTAGAGACCATAATCTAAGTGAAAGAAATCAGACTCACATGTGGAAGTACTATTGTCTTGCTGGTGTAAGAAACTGATAGTAAATAAGATACAAAAGTTACAATAGATATAGTGAAAGCGAAAAACTGCTCAAAGGTTAATTATATTGTTTGATCAATTCTGCATGCCTGTAATATAATCTGAGCAAGTATTTTGAAGATGACACTAGGCAATATAACAACTATTGTTAAATTCCTATCATCTTGTTTTGAAATCCTGTATCACTGTTGTTTTGTTGTAGATGTTGTCTTTTGGCTTCTGTTATTTTTTTCCTTTGTTTGTTTGATTGTTTTTTGATTTTTCAGTGTTTTTTTCTCTCTAAAATAAAAAAAATTTACTGTTCTTTAAATGTGATCTCAATAAACTTCTTATTTTTATCAACTACAAAGTGGGAATGGACATACCAATATCTCAGATTTATTCTGAAAAACAAAATAAATAACCAAATAACCTGTACCAAATGATGGAGAATATAGGTGATGAAACATTATGGATAACTATCATTTTATTACAACTTTTTTGCTTTTCAGAGTTTAATGGGTTCAATTTGGAAATGTTCACTTTATGGTTTTCATTCTAAATTTTCATTTTTCTCCTACTTCTGGTAAAGTACTAAAAGGTAGAATCCAACAATACTGTGTCTCGAGGAGCACAATTATATACATTGGTTTATAATAAGGAGACTATATTGCTGGGTGACTTTTAAAAACCCATTACAAATGATAGTTTTATCTGAACTATTTAACCATTTGAGTTGGCTTGAAAGAATGAACTATTAAAGAAAAAGTAAAACAATAAGTTGTTTAACAAATTATTCAAATGTCTGCCTTAGATTCTGCTAATGTTAGGTCTATGTTTATATAGGTAAGAAAATGAAAATGTTTGCAAACTGACTGATGCTAGCATTAAATGGGTGCATATTGACTAATACAGGACCTTGATTAACTCTGGAGCATATCAAGTTGTTTTGGGAATTTTGTATATTTTCTGTTCATAGTTTATGTGCAACAAACAGCATTTTAAATGTATAGTAAACATTTTCCACAAGTTAAATTGGTTAAGGTATCATGGAATGCTTAAAAGTAGTGCAACTACAAAGGAAATGTGATTAATTATACATACTTGGGATGTTTATTATTACTATTTTTTATTTGCAGGATGAGTAAGAGACACTTACAGAAAGCAACAAAAGGAAAACTGCTAATAATAATATTCATCGTAACCTTGTGGGGGAAAGTTGTATCCAGTGCAAACCATCATAAAGGTAAGCTCTTCAGTATTATTTCTCTCCTAG
Source organism: Hydrochoerus hydrochaeris (assembly GCA_004027455.1). NCBI lineage: Eukaryota > Metazoa > Chordata > Mammalia > Rodentia > Hydrochaeridae > Hydrochoerus > Hydrochoerus hydrochaeris. The sequence goes on along the minus strand of PVLA01000021.1, from coordinate 308,317 downwards.
CAGTGGAAGATGCCTACCCTTAACACAGACTGTCACATTCTGCATTCACTGGTCTGTTAACTTTTATTATGGGTCCCCACTGATAATTTTCTTTAAGTAAAAATGCAGAGTTATCCTTATGATGACTTTGGTAGGTGAAATATGATATTTGCAGGATTACAACCATTTCTGTAAATATTGTTCAGAGTATAAATTTTAACACTGCTTTTCCTCCCCCTTTAATATGGTGATGTTAAAATGTTTATTTGAAATGCAATAAAGATGAGCTTCAGATAGCCTTCCTTATAAAGAAAACATCTTTAATAATGTGTATATTTATGACATGTAGAGAATATATATCAATTTCTTTCTGTGCCTTTTTTGGGTCATGTTAATGGCAGAGTTCTTGGGCAAGCATTTGGACACTACTGCTGCCATGATGTTGGGTAGTCACATTTTTGACATATGATAGAGTAAGCATATTGTTCTGTATGTATGTGTTAAGCTTAACAGCTCAAAAATTATTCCCTTTCTGTCCACTTTCCTGGTAATTACAGTCAGTTATAAGAATGACTGCCTTTTCTGAGTCAGCTAAAATGGGGCTATTTCTAAACTGCACCTACCACAATCAGGTATTCATAACCTGAGAAGTCAATTTAGACTTTTCCATGAAATATGGTTTTACAATTCAATTTTCAGTCCACTGTAAAGCATATGGAACAGTAACTGACTTTCATATTCTATTTTTTTGATTGAAGGGGGAATTCAGACTGTTTTGAATTCTATATCACTTAAATTAGTTACACATGTGCATTTAATTAGCATTACATGAAACATTAACACCAGGGAGAAGAAAGATGGGCTGTGAGGGCGTGAGTATAAATTTGGTTTTAAATACAAGGAGAAGAGATTTTGGTTTTAAATACAAGGAGAGGAGATGCGTGTAAAATGAATCTCTTCTCCTTATATTTAAAACCAAGAAGAGACATCCTGGAAAACAGAATTTTGTGAAGAATTAATTCATATTTTATAGTTGTGTTTTGACCCATTCTTTGTATCTTAAGATAGCACACTAAAATACAGATAGTTGTTACAGATAATTATATCTATAAAATTGAAAACAGATGTTGAGAAGGAAATTTTCAGTAGCTCCAAACTGACAACAATGGACCCAATCTAAGAACAAAGTAGTGTTAAACTATCACCTTCTCAAGAAGGGGCAGACTGCTGCGACCACACTCTGCCTTGAGATCCCAAAGATGCATCTGTCTCTGTCATCACTGATAGTCACTCTGGGGCCTGTTCCCAGTCTGTGAAAGAAAAATTGAGAGAAGGAAGGGAGATCTATAGCAGTTGTGACTGTTGGCCTAGCACAACAGATTTTTCAGATAATTTTTCTCTCCAAAGCTGAATGTTGTCTAAGAAAATTACTTATAAATATTGCCTTTAGTATGTATTGCATAGCATTATTAAAGCTTGTTTTAACTTATGTTATAGTGTATGCTCCTAACTCCAAAACTAGTGCATTATCTTAGTAATTTCTAAGGAAGTACATTTTGAACATAATTGAGTTTTGTAAAAAGCCCTTACCTGCTGAGCTTTCAGTTTATATAGTTTTAGATCCAGGATCATTTCCTCATTTAGGGGCTTTGCTTCAGAAGGATAATGAAATTACTCTTATCTACCCAAGAGACTTAAATGATTACTGGTACATAAGTTAAACTTCTAAGGTGCCAGAAAGATTTGGATGCTTTGGAATCTCCTTACTTATAAAGTGAAGACCTTAGAGGCACCTAAGGTGTATCTGGCCTTTGGAAAGATGCATTTCCATTCTAAATGGTTAGAGTGAGAACCAAAGATCTTTAGCTTCAAAGAAGCAAAAGACTTCCTTTCCTCTTTTCAAGATTGTGTGGAAATGACTGCTTATCTCTTGTAAATAAATAGAAATATCTGTCACTCTCAGTCCCTCATTTGTAGATTGTTTATGTGGGGCATTTTGTTGGATTTCATAAAGCATAATGGTACTGATAAAGCAGACTAAGTTACTTATTATTTATTGAGAGGTAGTTAATAAGAAATAGGACATACATAACACCTTGGTGAATATTCAAGAAAAAAGTAATAAAGATAAAAATTATAAATCTAATAGTACTAAAGGACTTACAGATACCAACTCAAAACATTTATCATATAGGTATGATTTTATAAGTACTTTTATAGCAAAGAGAAAGAAAAGCTAATGAATTAAAGTTAATTATTTAGTAAAATATTGCAGGCAGGACTCAAATGTATGACATTTTGCTCCATGTAACCTCAGTGTACACCTATTAGGGGATTTCTTCACATTTATGTTATTCAGCAATTATTTAACCTTATGATTCTATGGCTTGACATTTCTTATGAACTTTGAAAAAAATTTAGGCTCATTTTTAAAAAGCATATCTCTTCCACCACTTTCTGTACAAAGCTAAAACTCTGGTTAGGTGTTAGGTATATGCCAGCTTTCTCACACTCTTCACTATAGTTTTAGAAAATTAATAGCACATGTTTGAAGTACAAAATGATTACATTTATTGTAGGGACTTGGAACACACATGTAACACATTTTAATTCTTTTTTTTTTGTCCCTCTTTTCTTGCCCCTTCCATCTCCTACTCCCCTTCTCTTTTGCAAAAGCTGTATCTCCATTTTTTTTCAATTTGTTTTTTAATCCACTTTCCTTCCCTTCCCATCTTTCTTCCTCTATCTGTTGTTCCCCTCCTCATGTGAAAAAAGATCTCCTTCATTCCTATGATCTATGTTTTAGTTTGCTCTTTATTTACAGTTGGCTTTCTCATATGAGAGAAATCATGTGATATTTGTGTGTTTGATATATTGCCCTTAATATTATGTTTTCTAAGTGTGTCCATTTACCTATGAATGACTCAAGTTTATCTTCTTTGTGGCAGAGTAATACTTTATTTGTGCAAAAATTGTATTTTCTTTATCCATTCATCTGTTGATGGTATATAGACAATTTTCAAGATTCAGCTATTATAAATTGTGTTGCTATAAACATAGGTATGCATACACCACTGTGATATAATGTCTTTAACTCTTTTGGGACAACACCTAGAAGATAAATTGCTAGATCAGATGGAATGTTAGTGTTGATGTGGTTGTATTAACCTATGTTTTCATATTTTCCAACTTCAATGTCTCCCTGTGCTGTAATTTGGAATATTTATTCAGATCCCCCTTTCCCCTTGTTTCTTGTGTTTAATCTGCTTTTTAATCCACAAATATCATTTTAGTCTTATATATTACATGCTACTACAATTTGTCCTTTTTGTTAATTTGTTTGCATTTGATACTTTGGTTTTCTTGTTCTCAATTTCCTCTATATTCTATATTTTACATAGTGATTATAATTCTATATTTTACATAGTGATCCTATGTTTTACATAGTGATTGTATTCTATATTTTACATAGTGATTATAATTCATAAAATTCTTGTGTTTTTTCCATAGCATCTTCCACTTATGATATTTATTCTAGAGTGCTATAATTACTTTTATAAGTTTGTGAGCTGATGTTAAAATCATGTTTGTGATGATTTTTAGGCCTATGACTAGAATGCATTCATCTGGAGAGGAACTGCATATGTCCTGTGACTTATACAGGGTTCTCAACCAGGAAGCCAAGTCAAGAATTCTTATTTATGTGATTTACTGAACACTTGCTCTCAGGAGAATGAGATCCAGAGAAGCATAATAGAGTTGAAGATAAAAACAAAGCACAAATAGAGTCTCAGCTGGATACCATCCTGTTCTGGTCACAGGGAAAGCTTTGAGACATTAATTGCTTCCCAGAGGTGGCCCCTTGTGCTCCTCAGTGGTTGGTTTGTTCCTTAGGGTGGAGAGCGCCTCTCCAGGGAAGAGACTGTGCTCTAGTAGAGGGCAGAACTCCAGAGAAGGGGATGACTGTGAACTGCAATTAACATTCACAGCAAATGCAGGGCAAGTGCACAGTAGTAAAAGGCTCTTGTTTGCTAACAACTAATTTCTGCTCCTCACTGTCTTCAGATCTACTTGTTTCTCCCTGAACATTGTTCTATTTGGGCAAGTTTGCACAAGACTCTGGTTGGTCATAATTTTCAAGTGAACTTACTTTAGGAGTAGTTGTTAGTTTGCACGTGTGTGGTTTATACCAAGGCCAGTACTCACTACATTGCCCACCCCTCCTACCCTCCCAGCTATTTTAGATCTTCCTCTCCTTCAATTCTTTCTGCTTTTCTAGGCTGCATGTCTGATATTTCACTGAGAGTGCTGATCCTTTAACTCTCTTATATTCCTTCTGCTGTGGTTGTGGTTCTTACACATTGCTTATAATTTTGGTCATGGCAATGCCACAAAATTCTCCAGTGGATTGCTGAGTGCCTAACATACTCCTTCCTATCTCCAGAACATGGCAGCTGCCTTCTTTCCAATGGTTTCTCACCCCATTGATTGTTTTTTTGCTGGTCCATTGGTATGAGGAGCCCAGGCCGATCAGATAGTAGATGAAACTTATTGTTTAGTGATAATCTTATTATCTCTTTGATAAAAGCATCCTATTTCTGGGAAGAGGTTCTCCTAGATCATCAATCTATTGGTCATCTTATGGAAATATTTTGGACTGAATACTCCAAATGTTAATGTTTATTTATTCAACAATATTTGAGTACCTCCAATCAATGTTGGAAATATTTGAAAAAAAATTGTCTTCCTGTGGCTTTTATGTGAGAGTAAATAATAAAAGTAAATAAAGCAGTATGTTCTGTGGCACAAATTCTCCAAAACACATATAAAGAAAGTATAAAGAAAGAAAGAGCTATAGCAGGAGAGATTATACTTTTCAACAAGTCTTTGCTTAATAAAGTTTCAGGCTATGAGAATGTCAAGTGTTTCAGGCAGAATAGTAATAAGTTTAAATGCTTTCAAGCCTACCTGGAGACAACAAGAAATTATAAAGGGGATGATGTGCATAGGTCAGGGGTATAATGAAAAGAGTGGTGGCTAGGTCATTTTAGAATAGGTAAAAATGGAAGACGAAGGGGCTGGGCGAATATATAACTCTGCCAAAACACCAGTGCAGTGATATCCTGCTCTTAAGAGCACTGAATTGGAGAATTGTGCCAGTCTCTTTTCCTAACATGATGTAAGAATACTGTAGAAACCCAGAACTTTTGGAAATGAAACACCAGATACCTAAAAACCAGACATTGTCATATTCTTAATAAAATCTTCTGTGCTTTGGGAAGTTATAGTCCCTCACACACAGACAAATAAGTTTACTGCTCACACTGATTCAGAAAGATTTTGCCCTGAATTCTCACAATTATATTGAGCTGGGCTTTTTGGGAGAGTTTAACTCAGAATATTGTGACAGCCAGTCAGAAAATATAAGCAGTATTTCCCCCTTGGAAGCAATTACATTAGGTACAGCTTCAGATATTGGGGATCAGAGAGGAAACATTTTAGTTTAGGACTCCATGTTCTCAACAGAAAAAATTCCAGCCATCAATCTTAAAAAGCTAATATGTTTTCTTGTCTTTTCTTTTCCTGACCAACACATCCAAACTAAATTTAAAGAGAATGAGTTATTCTGTGTATTTGGCTTGGAAAAGGATCTGCGTTTTGAGTGAAAGCTTAGTGAAAGCTGAGAATCATACATATAAGAGAAAGCCCAAAATATTTTTATTAGCTGAAGTCAAATGTATGTTATCATCATTGTAATGGAAGGTAAATACAAGTGAGTTAGAACTTTGAATGGAACTTTTCAAAGCAAAACAAATTTGAGTTTAAATATGATTTTGAGTTGACACATGGGTAAGATAACAGCCATTAAATTTAGGGGAATTGCTCTTCATTTCTTCTTGATTCATTTGGTAGTTTATAACTATCCAAAAGACAAAGTATATACTTGTGTTTGTTAATCCCTGGGATGTAAATCAGATTCTGGTGGTTCAAAACTGAGCAAAATAGACACTATTCCATGTCCTCATGGAACTTTCAGTATATTTAAGGAGAAAACATTATACAGTCCATCATATAAATAAATATTTAATTATAAATGATTAAAGTATTATAAAGATAAAATTTGGGGTTGATATGAGTGTATAAACTGTAAAGTGGGTAGAAAGGATTTAGAGAAGTCATTTCTCAGAAAGGAAATTTGAGCTTTGCAAGGGGAGTGGGTGTTAGCTTGACAGAGGGTACGGTGATGCATCCAGGTAGGGGTAGCAACCTGCTCAGAGGTGCTGGGCATAAAGGAAAGAATTCTGTGGAGGTGATAGAAGAATGAGTGCTTTAGCTTGGTCAGAGAACAAAGAGGATGGTGGTGTTGAGCTAGTGTAGAATATGGCTCAGAAGATTTTTGGAGACATAGTCAGATGCTAGTTTTCTTGGAGTTAAAATTGTTTTGTTCCAATTGAGCTAAGATGTCACTAGTTTTCTTGAACTGGTTTGTAGCTGATTATTATGTACACCCTAAAGTTTAATAACACTTAAAACTTTAATAATGTTTTAAGCCTCTTGGTGATGAAAACAATATAAGATGAATGAAACTAAAAGGGCCAGTACATACACTGACTCTATTTTACACTTTTTGTAACACATTTTATCATTTATTTAATTTTCAAAGCAATGCATATTTGTTTGAGAAATGATGGAAAGAAAGAAATATATCAGGAGAAAATATCATGTAACCCATGCTTCTTCATCAGTGATTCTGCTAAACCATGTGGACACACTTGCCATTTTCCTAGAGTTATGCTTCTATGAGATAACCTGATTAGTAAATTTAAAAATCCTTTAAAGATATTTCATGATTACACAATAATGCAAAAAGAATATTCTACAGAATAAACATAAGGCAGGTAAATGTGCAGTTACTGGCCAGAAGAAGAAACAGAATACTATCAGTTCCTTTAGGCCATACATGATGCTTCAAGAGTGTGGGAGTCTAGCTAACGAAGCTAGACTCTGCTAGCATTGCTAAAGCCTTGGCATCCATCCATACTACCCTGCCTTAGCATGTTTGAAGCCAGAGCAAGAAAAATGAAGGTCTTCATTCCTTCATCTTCCTGTCTTGAGATTTCCTTCAAGAAGTGGACTCCAAGATGGAGTTCAATTTTCAAGAAATATATGTGAGAAAACTCTTTGAAGTTTAAGGGTAGAGGGGAGGTATGGGAGGAGCAGAATGGACATCTTCAGACCAAAATGAAAATAAGGAGGAGGATCTAGGAGAAAGATTCTATAACTTCAGTGTAGCTTTACAAAGGTTTTGACCAGGACAACTGAGAATCTTTTAGTAAAGTATGCCACTAAAAGAAGTTTGATGGTGTGTGTGTGTGTGTGTGTGTGTGCTCATGCGCGTACACATGTGTGTGAAGGCCGGCTGAGGTTTCTATCGTGCTTAGCCATTAGCTGGTGTCAGCACCAATTCTGTAGTTGGTGAAATCATATGATAGACTTCAGATGGCAAAACTGGAAGCTGTTAGGCAACTATCTGCTTTACCATGGGTTCTTTTGAATTCAGGTAGGTACATTTTCAGAGTTGCTACATTCTCAAGAGCAGAATCTAAGGACAGACCACTTGGCAATGGAATTTGGGAAATCCACTATCAAACATTTCAGTGCCTTTTAGTGCAGAGGGAATGTGGAGGCATAAAGGTTTGAGAAGAAAATGACAATTATCTGACAAAGAAATATTTATCCATATCATCAAGTATTTTTTATTACCTTACAAAAGTATATAAAACTTTGCATCTTACCACTCTAAAAATACTGGCTACTAATTATAAAAAGCTTTGTTAAGGAGGAATGAGCAGTTTCTTCTTCACATAATTCATATTTTTGAGTATTAATGAATGGGTAAGGTTAGTTTTTAAATTATTTTCACTTTCAATTATTTGAATAGTTCATTGATTTCTTTGCTCATTCACTCTTTATTATTTATTCATGTGAAAACCTTATATAACTCAATGCTTGATTACATTTTTTAAAATTTTATTTGCAAAGAAAAAGCAAAACAGAAAAAAGGGTAGAAATATACAGAATTTAAAAAAAACACTAAGAAATCACTAGTTGATAAATTACATATTGTCATCTTATAAATAGTAATTCAAATTACAAAATTAAAGCATAAAAAGTGGACATTCAAACAGTGAGAGTGCAAACAGTTCTGTTCAATGATCCAACAAAAGCTTAGTAATATGGTTATATATCTTACACACTTAAACTTACATGCAGTTATATATAGAGCACTTTCTTTCCCTTTCTTTTTTACAATAGCAATTACACATTTTGGGTCTTATTACTCCTACAGTTTTTATTACTTTTTACACTAAAGATACAATGTGATATTTATGAATATGATTTTTATTTATTTCACTTATGAGGATAGTCTCCAGTTGCCTCCATATACCTATAAAGGCCTCAAGATCATCCTTTTTATAGCTGAGTAATATTCTCTTCTATAAAAATATCACATCTTTTTCATCCCCTCTGCAGTTGATGGGCATTTTGGTTGTTTCCAAGATTTAGCTATTACAAATTATGCTTCTATGAACATGGGTGCATATATATCACTGTGACATGACCTTTTCAGTTTTTCTGGGAAAATACCCAGGAGGGAAATAGCTGGATTGAATGGAACTTCCAATCCTAGTCTTCTGAGAAATCGCTATACTGATTTCCATAGTGACTGCACCAGTCTACACTCCCACCAACAGTGGAGCAGTGTTCCTTTTTCCCCTCAATCTCGCCAACATTTGTTATCAGTTGATTTCTTGATGGCAGCTATTCTTTCCAGAGTGAGATGAAATCTCAATGCTCTTTAAATTTGCATTTCTCAAATGACCAATGATGATGAACATTTCTTCATGTATTTATTTGCCATTTGCATATCTTCATCTGAGAACTGTGTGTTCATCTCAGATGCCCATTTTTGGAGAGGGTCTTTGAATTTGGGGGTGTGTGATATTTTTCAATTCTTTATATGTTCTGGATATAAGTTCTTTGTCTAATGGGTTACTGGCTAAAATTGTTTCCCATTCTGTGGGGTTTTTTCATTCTGTTGGTGATTTATTTTGAAGTGCAAAAACTTTTCAATAATGTAAGATACCAGTTGTTAATCCTTTGAAGCGTTTCCCATGTGGTTTGAATTTTGTTCATGAATTCTCTGCCTACCCCTATGTCTCCAAGACTTTCCACCTACCTTGTCTTCCAATAGATTTAGTGTTTCTGTTTTAATATTTAGATCTTTGATCCATTTTGACTTTAGTTTAGTGCATGATGATAGGCATGGATCTAGTTTCAGTCTCTTGCAAGTGGAGAACCAATTTTTCTGACACCATTTATTAAAGAGTCTGTCCTTTTTCCAGGGAACATGTTTAACACCTTTGTCAAAATCAGGTGGCTGAGTGCCTTTGTACTTGTGTTTGCATCTTATAATGTGTTCCATTGATCCTCAGGTCTATTTCTTTGCCAGTACCATGCTGATCTTATCACTATAGCTTTGTAGTATAGTTTCAAGTCAGGAATTGAGGTGCCTCCTTCCTTGCCTTTGTTGCTCAGAATTGCCTTTGCTATTCTAGGTTTCTTCTGTTTCCAAATGAAGTGTTTTCTTTAGATCTGTAAGGTATGTTAATGGTATTTGTTTGGGATTGTATTAAATCTGTATAACAGTTTTGGAAGTATAGCCATTTTCACAATGTTAATTCTTCTAGGTTTCTTCTGTTTCCAAATGAATTTTAGGAGTGTTTTTTCTAGATCTGTGAGGTATGTCAATGGTATTTTGATTGGCATTGCATTACATCTGTATAACAGTTTTGGGAGTATGGCCAATTTCACAATGTTGGTTCTTCCTAACCAAGAGCAAGGAATATCCTTTCATTTTCTAATATCCTCTTCAATCTCTTTTTTCAGCATAGTATAATTTTCAGCATATAGGTCTTTTACATTTTTAGTTAGGTTGATTCCTAAGTATTTCATTTTTTTGCATGTTATTGTAAAGGCTGATATTTCCATAATTTGTCTCTCAGTGAGTTTTTTGCTTGTGTACAAGAATGCTATTGAATTTTTAGCATTGACTTTGTATCCTGCTACACTGCTGAACTTGTTTATTACCTCTAGTAGTCTTTTAATGGAGATTTTTGGGTGTTCTATATAGAGTATCCTGTCACCTGTAAATAGTGATAATTTAACTTCTTCCTTTCCTATCTTTATTCCTTTTATTTCTTTCTCGTCTGATTGCCCTGGCTAGTGTTTCCAGAAGTACATTGAAAAGGAGTGGTGAAAGTGGACATCGATGTCTTGTTCCTGATTTTAAAGTGAATGCTTTCAGTTTTTGTCCATTTAGTATAATGTTGGCTTTTGGTTTGTCATAGATGGGCTTTATAAGGTTGAGGTAGACCCCATGTATTCCAAGTTTCTGAAGGGTTTTTATAATGAACATGTGTTGGACTTTGTCAAATCTTTTACTGTATCTATTGAGATGACCATGTGTTTTTTGTTTTTGGCTCTGTTGATGTGGTGTATTACATTTATTGATTTGCATATGTTAAACCATCCCTGCATTCCTGGAATGAACCCCACTTGGTCATGATGTATAATCTTGTTGATGATTTGCTGCATTCTATTTGCCAGTATTTTATTGAGAATCTTTGCATCAATGTTCATTAGTGAGATTGGCCTATAGTTCTCTTTTTTGTTTGGATCTTACTCTGGTTTTGGTATCAGAGTAATACTTGTCTTCAGGAATGATTTAGGGAGGATTGCTTTTTTCTGAATTTTGTTGAAGAGGTTAAGGAGTACTGGCATCAAATCTTCTCTAAATTTCTTGTAGAATTCAGCTGTGAATCCATCAGGACCTGGACTTCTTTTTGTTGGTAAGTTTTTAATTACATTTTCAATTTCAATAGCTGATATTGGGTTGTTCAAAATTGCTGTATCTTCTTGGTTGAGCTTTGGTAGTTCATATGTTTCTAGAAATCTGTCTATTTCCTCTGTGTTTTCCACTCTATGTGAGTAGAGATTTTCAAAGTAGGTATTCATGATCTTTTGAATTTCCATGTGATCTGTAGTAATTTCCCCCTTTTTAGTTCTTATTGCATGAATTTGGGTTTTTTCTTTCTTTCTCTTGATAAGATTAGCTAGAGATTTGTCAATTTTGTTTATTCTCTCAAAAACCCAGCTTTTTGATTCATTAATTCTTTGTATTGTTTTTTTGGTTTCAATTGTATTGATTTCTGCTCTAAGCTTTACAATTTCCTGTCTTCTATGAGCTTTGGGTTTAGCTTGCTCTTCTTTTTCTAGAAGCTTAAGATGGAGCATTAGGTCATTTATTTGTGCTCATGCTGTTTTCTTGATATGACAATTTTTTGCTATATATTTCCCTTTTAAGACTGATTTCATTGCATCCCACACATTACAGTGTGTTGTTTCTATACTTTCATTGAATTGTAGGTATTGTTTTATTTCTTCTTTAATTTCTTCTGTAGCCCACTAGTTTTTCAAAATGCTGCTATTTAATTTCCATGTATTTATACAGGTTTTACAATTTCTTTTGCCATTAATTTCCAATTTCAGTGTGCTATGGTCTGATATTATGCATGGGATAATTTCTTTCTTTTTAAAATTTATTTAAAGAGAAAAAAACATGTAAAGGGTAGAGATAATACAGAATTTAAAAAAAAACAGTAAGAAATCACTAGTTGATAAATTACATATTGTCCTTTTAGAAATAGTTGTTCTAGTTACAAAATTAAAGCCTACAAAGTAGATATTCAAACAGTAAGACTGTAAACAGCTATGCATGCGTGAGTCTCTACATGTATTTCTATAAACTTAAAGCTTTAAAATCTTACTGAGATAAAGTAAATAATGCCTAAATAAATACCATGTTTGAGGATTTAAAGACTGTTTTTTTTTTAATTTAAAGAGAAACAAAAGCATGTAAAGGGTAGAGGTCACACAGAATGAAAAAAAAAAGATAAACCATAAGAAATCACTAGTAGATAAATTACATACTGTCCTCTTAGAAATAGTTGCTCAAGTTACAAAATTAAAGCATACAAAGTAGGTAGTCATACAGTGAGAGTGTAAACAGCTACACATGCATGAATCTCTGCATGTTTTTCTATCCTTTCTGTATTAGAGGGAAGAACAAAACTTAGCAAGACAAAACAAAACAAATTCCTGTAAAAACATAAAACCAAAAAGTCATATGAAACCATAGTACAAGGTGATCTACAATGATTACTGTGTTGTTTCTTATTATCTTCAATAGAATATCTACATCATCAGGCATAATTGAATATAGCAGTATAATTGACTATAGCAGTAAATAATAATAGTGGTAAAAATAAAACATTGTAGACAGTATAAAACTTCAAAGGCAGGTAATAATCAAACCATAGTGGATAGTCTAGTGGATCTTGTCATCCTAAGTGCAGTTGCTTACACTCTCAGACTTGATACTATCAATCATAACAGCTTTGAATAAAATCTATCAATACAAAACCATGATCCAACAAATCAGATTCAATTACGGTCAATCATGGTAAAACAGTGTAGGCCCTACAGCCCTTTAGATTAAGTTAACAGGAAATTAAGTATGATTACCATACTATATCCTGTTTTTTCAGGGTTATTGTCTGTGCCCTCAAATCCAGTACAGGTAGAATGACTGGAACAGAATATAAAACATCTAAGCAGAGTAGTGTGAGCAATGTGGGCCCCAAATCCTGGTGCACTACTAACAATATAGCATATCAAGGCCATCTATGTTAGAGTTTCTAGTTATCCTTCTCTGCCTCATTTCTACCATGGTACTTTTCTGCCTTTGCTTAGTTTTCTCCTTCATTCTACTGTCTGCCTCACTCATTGAGGCCTTTCTACCCACCGTTCCTAAAATCCTGGAATTTTTTTTCTCTCTCTCTAGAATGTCCTTCAGTATTCTCTGTAGGGTTGGATTGGTGGTCACAAACTCCCCCAGCTCCTCTTTGTCATAGAAGCATCTTGTTTCTCCATCAACTTCTAGTGACAGTTTTGCAGGGTACATCAATCTGGGCTGGAGGTTATTCTCTTTCAGGGTTTTGAATACTTCACTCCAAGCTCCTCTTGATCTGATGGTCTATGTCGAGAAGTCAGCCATGATTCTGATGGGCTTACCTTTATAGGTAATCTGTTTCTTTTCTCTGATGACTTTTAATATTCTGTTTTTATATTGAATTTCTGGCATCTTGATTATTATACGTCTGGGTGTAGATCTGTTTTGATTGTAGGTGGCTGGAGTGCTGTATGTCTCACATAACTGAATGTCATTTTCTTTTCCCATGCTTGGGAAGTTTTCCTTAATGATTTCCATGAATAGCCTTTGTAATTTGCCTGTTTGTATTCCTGCCTCTTCATTCACATTTCTTATTCTTAAATTGTAGATTCTCTTGTCATCTTCTAGCTTTTGTATTGTTACTGCCTGTTTCCTTGTTATTTTTAAGAGATCTTTCCTTTCATCATCACACTGCCAACTTGTCTTCAAGTTTTGATAGTCTATCCTTAGTTTCTTTTAAGTAGTTTTGCCTGCTTTCAGTGGAGTTTTTAATTTCTTGATAGTCTCTTTGAATATGCTTCATGTATTCTATATTTTCTTTATATTCTTTTTCAAATGTTTCTCTTCTTTTTTTGTGTTCCTCCCTTCTGCCATCTGTATCATCCTGAGGGATGCTTCCTGAGAGCATTTCTTTTATTACTCTACTCATATCCTGCTTTACCTGATTTAATATTTCAGTTTTGAGCTCATCTACAAGGTTCCAAAGATATCTCTTAATGTCCATTGAAGCCATGTCTGATGTTCTGTGTTTGCTGCCCTCAGTTTCCCTTGTTTTTCCTCCTCCTGATTCAGTGTTCTCAGGGTTCTGGGTTGGGGGCCTCCCCTTGCCTCTCCCTCCTGTCATGGCCTTGGCTTCCTCCACACAGGTTACAGTGTAGGTCCTAGCCCCCTTCCCTGTTGGTCACGTTTCCTCCGAAGCACACTCATGAGGGACCTCTGCCCTCTCCTGCCTGCTCTTGTCACTGAGGTGTAAGCAGTTTGCTTATGCCTTCCCCTCGCCACTGGGCCAACCCAACTTCAGGGGCCTTTCACCCAGTTAGTGCCTGCTAGGTGCAGTGAATCAATTTGGGATGGCTTATTGGGTCCCAGCCAGAGGCAAGGAGCAGTCCAAGCAAATCCCATGAATCTGCTCTGGGGAGGGAGCAACCAACCAAAGTCATTGTTACTCACATTCCAGGCTCCTCCTGCCTGATTCCAACAGGTTGCCCATTTGATTGCACCCTTCCCATGTGTGTGTGGGGTCTCATTCCCAGCACTGACCATGGATTAATGAAAGTCCCTTTGCTGGTTCTGCTCTCCATTGGGCTCACCAACCCCCAAAATCAGCACTGAAGTTCTTCCTTTGAGTGGCAGCAGGAATGAGTTTGGGTGGCTCTGGTGGCCGGTGCGGGTTCAAGCTGGTGCACACTTGCCTGGTCACCATGAAAATTCTGTGTCCCATAATTTTCAGCTCTTTCAGTTGTAGTCCTGAAGTATTTGATGAGCTTTTTTATGTTTTAATTTCTTCCTGTGTCAAGAGAATCCATCTCCCTTAGTCTGGGTCTCTTCATGGTGTTTTATTCTGGCATATGAGTTGTTTCTCCCAGGAGGCTTTGCATTTTGTTGCTCACTGATCGGCCATCTTGTCCCTCTTATTTTTTTTTAATTTATTTAAAGAGAAAAAAACATGTAAAGGGTAAAGATAATACAGAATTTTAAAAAAAGATAAACAGTAAGAGATCACTAGTTGATAAATTGCATGGGATAATTTCAATAGCTTTGCATTTGCTTAAGAATATTTTATGGGATAATGTATGGTCTGTTTTGGAGAATGTCCCATGTGCAGCTGAGAAGAATGTGTATTCTGATATGGTTGGGTGGAACACTCTGTAAATGTCTACTAAGTCCAATTGCTCACAGGTATGAGTCAGTTCTGTTATTTCTTTGTTGACTTTTTGTCTAGTTGATCTATCTCTTTGTGACACTGGGCTGTTAAGATCTCCTGTTATAATTGTGTTTTTGTGTATTTGGTTTTCATGTTCATTAGTATCTGTCTTATATAGTTGGGTGCTCCTGTATTTGGTGCAAATATATTTATAATTGTTAGTTCTTCCTCTTGAATTTTTCCACTAACAAGTATGTAGTGACCTTCTCTATCTCTTTTAATCATTTTAGGCTTGAAGTTCATGTTGTCTGCAAATAGAACAGCTACCCCTGCTTTTTTCTGGGTTCCTGTTGCATGGAATACTGTTTTCCATCCTTTGACTTTTAATCTATGAGTTTCCTTTTGAGTTAGATGTGTTTCTTGTATACAGCATTTTGTGGGATCCTGTTTCTTGATTCATTCTGTCAATCTATTTCTTTTTATAGGTG
This sequence comes from Hydrochoerus hydrochaeris, assembly GCA_004027455.1. NCBI lineage: Eukaryota > Metazoa > Chordata > Mammalia > Rodentia > Hydrochaeridae > Hydrochoerus > Hydrochoerus hydrochaeris. Next base: position 292,851 of record PVLA01000021.1, on the reverse strand, counting down.
AATTGAGGCTATTTATATTTATGGATATTACTGTATGTGCTGGCTCAATTTTGCCATGTTATGTTCCAGTTGTTTCTGCTTTTCCCCTTATTTAATTGCTTGTCCTACCTGGTGGTTTCTTTCTGTTGTTTTGGAGATTGTGGTCGTTTTTATCTCTGTCTAGTATGACTTTCAGTACTCTTTCTAAGGTTGGTTTGGTGGATATGAATTTCTTCAGTTGTTCTTTGTCATGGAAGTATCTTGTTTCTCCATTAAATTTGAATGAAAGTTTTGCTGGGTACATCAGTCTGGATTGAAGGTTGTTTTCTTTCAAGGGCTTAAATACCACATTCCAAGCTCTTCTTGACTTGAGGGTTTGTGCTAAAAATTCTGCCCTGATTCTAATGGGCTTTCCCTGATAGGTGAGTTGTGTCTTTTCTCTGACAGCTTGTAGTATTCTGTTTTTTTGCTGTATGTCTGAGATTTTAATTATTATGTGTCTGAGTGTGGATTTATGTTGATTGTGACTGTTTCTTGTGCTGTATGCCTCACTTATCTGCGTATCAGATTCTTTCCCCATGTTTGGGAAATTTTCTGCTATTATTTTTGTAACTACTTTATGTATGTCATTTGCCTGGACTCTTGTATCTTCACTAATGCCCATTATTCTTATGTTGTTGCTCTTGGCATCATCATGAAGCTTCTGGATTGTCATTTCTTGCTGCTTTGTTATTTTTAAAAGTTCTATCCTTTCCTGATCACTAATTGTGATTCTGTCCTTAAGGTCCAAAATCCTATCCTCAGCTTCCTTTAGGCGATTTTGCATGCTTTCAATAGAATTTTTTGTTTCTTGGATATCTCTTTGAGTTTGTTTCATGAATTGTGCTTGTTTTCTGTACTGTTCATTCATGGTTTCAATCTCTTTCCCATGCTTATGTACTTTTTTCTCTATTTCTTCTTTAGCTGCATTCAACAACTCCCTTACTAAAGTTGTTATTTCTATCTTTACATGGGAGAGTACTTCTAATTCGATTCCCTCTATTGCCTGATGCAGTTTTTTTTTTTTATCTCACTCATTATCTTTTATCTCACTCATTATCGGTGTCTTACTTTTGGGTTCCTCTATTTCAATGTCTCCTATACTTGTTTCTGGTGAATTATATGTTTGAGACTGCATTTTACTTTTCCCTTTTGTCATTTTCACTCTATCTGATGTTTTCTATGTGTAGGAGGGGATTACACACACTCTTTTCAGACTCACCAAAGTCTTACAGTTAGTTGGAGGGGATTTTACTAGTGACCCTGTTAACCCACTGTACACCTCTATTTTAGGGTCATACTCACCACACTGACACAGCCAATCTGCTGCAGCCTGGAAGCAAAATTCCAAATTTTTTCACCCTAACTGGAGCCTGCAGGTCTTCTGATGTTCCAGATTGGAGGGTGGGCCCAGCAGAAGCAGTCCAGGGCAGTTTTCAGTCTGGGGCGGGCTTCCGAGATGTTCCAGGTGCAGGGTGCACCCACAGGGGAGGTTCCAGGCAACTTACACCTGAGGCAGGCTTCTTCCATGTTCCTGGTGGAATGGCCAGCTCTTGGGGGAGATTACAGGCAGTTTATGCCTGATGTAGGTTTCTGCTATGTTCTCATTGGCAAGGCGGGCCCACTGAGGAGGTTCCAGGCAGCTTACACCTGATGTAGGTGTCTGCTAGGTTCTGGTGGCAAGGCAGGCCCACAGGGGAGGTTCCAGGCAGCTTATGCCTGATGCAGGCTTCTGCTATGTTCCAGGTGGCAGGTTGAGCCCTCGGTGGAGGTTCCATGCAGTTTACCAGATCATGTGTCTTAATCCATTCTGTCAACCTATTTCTTTTAATAGGTGAATTGAGGTCATTTACATTTATGGATATCACTGATATGTACTGGTTTGACTCTGTCATGTCATGTTCCATTTGTTTGTTTTCTGCTTTTACAACTTATTTAATTGCTTTTCCTGCCTGGTAGTTTCTTTCTATTGTTGTTCTGGAGATCGTGGTCAATTTTATCTCTGTGTAGTATGTCTTTCAGTACTCTTTCTAGGATTGGTTTGGTGGACATGAATTTCTTCAGTTGTTCTTTGTCATGGAAGTATCTTGTTTCTCCATTAATTTTGAAAGAAAGTTTTGAGGGTACATCAGTCTGGGTTGAAGGTTATTTTCTTTCAGGGCTTGAAATACCTCATTCCTAGCTTGTCTTGACTTGAGGGTTTGTGCTAAAATGTCTGCTGAGATTTTATTTGGCTTTCCTTGATAGGTGAGTTATGTCTTTTCTCTAACAGCTTTTAGTATTCTGTTTATATGCTGCATGTCTGGGATCTTAATTATTATATGTCTGGGTGCAGATTTATGTTGGTTGTGATTGTTTGGCATTCTATATACCTCACTTATATCATATCAGATTTTCCCCCATGTTTAGGAAATTCTCTGCTTTTACTTCTGCAAATAGTTTTTTTATGCCATTTGCTTTGACTGCTTCACCTTCACTGATGCCTATTAGTCTTATATTGTTTCTCTTGGAATCATCTTGAAACTGCTGGATTGTCATTGCATGCTGCTTTAAAAGTTTTATTCTTTCACGATCACTAATTGCAAATTGTGATCCTGTCCTCAAGGTCTGAAATCCTGTCCTAAGCTTCATTTAAATGGTTTTGCCAGCTTTCAATAGAAATTTTTGTTTTTTGGATGTCTCTTTGAGTTTGTTTCATGGATTCCGCTTGTTTTCTATATTGTTGATTCAAGGTTTCAATCAGTTTCTATGCTTCTGTACTTTTTTTTTTTATCTATTTCTTCTCTAGCTGTACTGAGCAACTCCTTTACTAAGGTTGTTATTTCTGTCTTTACATGAGAGATTACTTCTAATTTGATTTCCTCTCTTACCTCATGGATTTGATTTTTTATTTCAGTTACTATTTTTTTTAGAGATTTCCAGTGTGTAACTTTTAAAGTCCTCTATTTCAATGTCTCCTGTACTTGTTCCTGATGGAGTAGATGTTTGAGTTTGCATTTTGGATTTTCTTTTTCCATTTTCCCCTTTCAGGGTAATATTTGGTTTTTCAATCCCACTAGTCTCAACTGTTGGTAGTGCGTATCTCAGGGTCCTAATATAAGGTTGATGTTTGTCCAGTTGCTGGGTTCCACAATGAAGAGGTGGGTCAGTCACCTGACTTCCCATTGCAAAGCCTGTTGGATGAGTCCTATATTCTTCCTAGGCTGACAAACCTAGGAGTATTGATGGAAATCAACCCTTAGTTCCTGCTGGTATTATGTCTTCAGATTGTTTAGAGTCACCAGATCTCCCTGTTTATAGTGTTTGTCTTGGCTGGGACCCTATTGTGTCTCTGGGTGTCTCATAGGCCCTTTTAATTTTCTCCAGGTTGGGGGAGGCATTATTGGCACCCTCCTCAATCTACTAGATGTTCTCTGTGTGTAGGAAGGACTCACCTACACTCTTCTCAAGCTTGCCAATGGCTTACTTCTGGAGAGGGCTTCACTATTGCTCCTATTTACCCACTGAAGGTGGCAAACTTTATTCCTATTTTAGAGGCAAACTTACCTCACTGATGAAAGCCTGCTGAGTTCTATTTGGATGAGGCATTAGTAGTCTCCTCTTGATACTGCATGGTTAGTCCACTGCAGTTCAAGGTTCTGGGGGTAAGTGTGGGAGCCAAAGATTGACAGCAATACTGGGTCTAGGAGGTAGAGCAGTGGATCTTCAAGGGTGCAAGTCATGGACTGGGGTTCCTAGATCCCAAGGTGGTTGACCGGGATGGTGGGGGGTATGGGAGTCACCTGGGTCTGGCCTGGCCTTGTGCTCATCTCTGGCTGGAATTGCTGGGTTCTGAGGTGGTCCTTGATTACATTTTTATAAATTTCAGCTTTTATTCTTTCACATTAAATTCTATTAAAATAATATTTTCAAATATTTAGAAATATATTTAATATTAGTATATTATATTACAATATATAAAGTATCATAAATTGTTAGAAAAAACAAAAAACTAAATGTAAATATGACAAAGAGAGCCTTTACAACACTTTTTGTCCCACTCTACAATACTATGAACTCAAATATTATTCATGTGAGATCATTAAAAATGATTCTATTTAAAAATTTGTGTCCTCCTTCCTGTTATTATTATATTGTTAGAATTTCTTGTTTCCTGTGAGTATGTTTATTTAAACATCCTCCATTGTTAAGCATTTGAGATATTTTGCTTTAAGTAAAAATGATATATGAGGATTTATATTTATAGTTACTTCCTCACATGTATTATTTACTTAGTGTAAATTCATTTGAAGGAATTCCTAGATCAAATGATTTGAACTTTAATATATTATAATTTTTTTCAGTAATTTTTAAATGCAAACAATCTCTTATTCATTTTAGAATGTTTGGAAAGTACAAAACAAACACTAATAAAATAAAAATGACACTTGACTCAAAATATTAATTTGTTAACATTTATGGATGGTAGAGTGTGTGCATTCTGATATATTTTATAAAGTTACAAAAATTCCAGTTTATGTTACATCAATAAGGAAACAGAATGCCTATATTTTTAAAACTTTGTCAACACCGAGATTTATCATTCTATTTAATCTTTACCAACTCTATCCTGTTTTAATTTTCAATTACCACAGACAATAAATAAACCTTTATGGCTTAGTTAACATTATTATTTTTTATTAATCACCTTTTCGTGTCTTTTATTCATTGTTTATGTTAGGTAACACCATTTTTCTTAAGGCTTTATGAAGTATTTCAGGATAATAAATACTTTGTCTTATGTTACCAATTAAATTACAAAATAATTTATTAGTCTGTAGCAGAGGAGCACAATTTCTGAGGTCCAGATATTCTGACTTTTAATCCTGGCTTGTTCCTTTATTTGTTCTTTCCTCTCTTCTGTTTTCTTTGTTAACATTGAACATGGCCCTTATGCATGCTAAGCTCACGTTCTGCAAGTGAGCTACATTACCAACCTGTGGTTTCTTTTTTGATAATTTTGACTCATTTAACAGGAACACATGATCCAGAATGTTTAAATATATATTTATTTTAAATTTAAAGGCTAAAGGCTATTTTACTTCTGGTTTTGAAAATGAAAAAAAAATCTATGTGACATATTAATATTGTTGGATAAAATACACATATTTTAAATAAGGAACATAATCTAAAGTATGTCCATAGAATAATAGTGCATCTCCTTCCCTTCCCTCTTCTGTTAATTTCTTTTACTTTCCAAATCCTTTTATCTTCCTTACAATTTTTAAGTGTTTCTTGTTATATAATGTCTCTTTTTTCAAGAAGTTGCTTCTACTCTGCTGTTTTTTGTGTCTATGCTATAGCTTTTCTCAGATAACTGATAATTCCAACTGTGTCCCCTCAATGTGGCAGTGGGGATGCTAGAATTTGAGATTCATGTTGATGTTTTCCAGCTGGTATTGGAGAACCACTGTTAGAATATTGAGGCTTTCTCTTTTGGACTGGCTGGGTTCCTTACACAAGAATCCTTTTTTTCAAAAACTCAACAAAACAGAAGATAAGAAAGCAATGTAAGACACATAAATTTCAAATCAAGACAACCAGAGATCTTCACTATTTATCATATTGTCTCTTGTTTTCTTCCAAATAGTTGTCCATATCTTCACATACAGAGAATTCATACAAAACAACATAGAATAAAATTGATCTGAACAGAATGAGGAAGGTGTTCTAGGTCTTCAAGAGAAGACAATAGGGAAGTCAACAATGGCTGTCATAGTGTCTCTCATTCTTTTCAAAATAGCTGTCCATAGCTTCATGTATGTTGAAATTAAACAGAACAAAACAGGCTAAAAATCACCTTGAACAAAGAATAATAGTATTGCTGGATTTCACATCATGATACTGTGGAATCAGAATTGGGTAGAGTAGTGTCTCTTTTTCTTCAAAGTAGGTGTTCATTTCATCATACATTATATAATCAATTCTCATAAACTGTTTATAAGTTCTATGCATGCATGAGTATCTAAATGTATTTCTGTCCTTTCTATATTAGAGGGAAAGAAAAAACAAAGCAAGACAAAACAAAACAAATTCCTATAAAAACATGAAACAAAAAAGTCATATAAAAACACAGTACAAGGTGATTTACAATGGTTACTGTGATGTCTCTTGTTATCTTCAATAGGGTTGTCTATATAATAGCATAAATGAATATGGCAGTAAATAACAATATTAATAAAAATGAAACATTGTAGACAGTGTAAGACATCAAAAGTAGGTAATAATCAAACCAGAGTGGGTATCCTAGTGAATCTCTCATCTTCAGTGTAGTTGCCTATACTCTCAGACTTGATACTATCATAATAAATTCAAATAAAATCTGCCAATGGAAAACAGCAATCTAACAAACCAGATTCAAATAAGATCAGTCATAATAAGACAGTGTAAGTTACACAGCATTTCAGATTACGTTAACAGGAAACTAAGGATGATTACCACACTATATCCTGCTATTTTTGGGATAGCTGTCTGTGCCCACAAGTCTAGTACAAGTAGAAAAACTGGAACAGAATCCATCTAAACAGAGCAGTGTGAGTAATGTGGGTTTTAAATTCTGATACTGTATTAACAATCTCCTCTGCCTTCCTTTTTTAGACTATTCCTCCACTTTCACTCCCACAGCGTGCACTGCACATTTTGGGTCCCACCAACTCCCTCAGTTTTTAGATTGGGGTGCAACCTGCTATTTACCTAAGTGGTTCTGAACCTTCTCACTCCTGGACTTGATCTCAAGTTGTATTCCTTTACCTACAAAAGCCTCAAGGTTTTCCTTCATTATAGCTGAGTATTTCTCTAGCTGCACATAAATATCATGTCTTTCCAACCTATCTGCAGGTGCTGATCGAGTTACCTCTATTTCTCTCTGATTCCCTGTCACATAGAGCATTGTTTTCTCATATTCGACTTTCGGTCCATAAACCCTTTTTCAGGTTAATTATATTTCCTATGCTGAGCATCTTGATGGACCCTACCTACTGATCTACTATGCCTGTGTTTCTTTTTGTTAGTGTATCAAGGCCATCTATGCTAGCAATTATAGCCAACCATCACTGCCTTATTTCTGCTATGCTATTTTTTCTGCTACTTTTGGTTGTCTACTTTTGTCCTTCATACCACTGTCTGCCCCATTCACTGAGGCCTCTCTCCCACTATTCCTGAAATCCTGTTTTTTTTTCTCTCTAGAATGTCCTTCAGTATGTTTTGCAGGGTTGGATTGGTGGTCATGAACTCCCCCAGTTCCTCTTTTTGATGGAAGCATCTTGTTTCTCCATTAATTTTGACAGATAGTTTTGGGCACATCAATCTGGATTGAAGATTATTTTCTTTCAGGGCTTGGAGTACTTCGCTCCAAGCTCTTCTTGATTTGATGATCTGTGTCAAGAAGCCTGCCGTGATTTTGATGGGTTTTCCTTTATAGGTGATCTGTTTCTTTTCTCTGATGGCTTTTAATATTCTGTTCTTGTATTGAATTTCTGAGACCTGGATTATTATATGTCTGGGTGTAGCTCTGTTTTGGTTGTAGGTGGCTGGAGTTCTGTATGCCTCATACATCTGAATATCATTTCCTTTTTCTGTGCTTGGGATAATAATTAAGTTTTCCTTAATTATTTCTGTGAATAGCCTTTGTGTTTCCTTTGTTTTTACCCCTGCTTCTTCATTCACATTTTTCATTCTTAAGTTACAGATCCTCTTGTCATCTTCTAGCCTTTGTATTGTTACTGCCTGTTTCCTTGTTAGTTAGTTTTAAGAGATCTTTTCTTTCATGATCACTCATTTTAAACCTGTGTTCATATTTTGACAGTCTATCCTCAGTTTCTTTCAAGGAGTTTTGCCAGCTTTCAATGCAGTTTTTAATTTCCTGGTAATCTCTTTGAATCAGCTTCATGTATAGGTTTTCTTTATATTCTTCATGGAACGTTTCTCTCCTTTTTTTGTACTCCTCCATTCTTCCATCTGTGTCTTCTTGAGAGGTGCTTAGCATTTCTTTCATTAATCTTCTTATATCTTGCTTAACTTGAATTAATATTTCAGTTTAGAGCTCGTCAATGATGCCACAAATATATCTTTTTATGTCAGCTGATGACATGTCTGATATTACATGTTTGCTGCCCTCAATCTCTTTTGTATTTACCTCTCTTGGATCAATATTCACAGGGTTGGGAGCTGGGGACTTTTTCTTATTTCTTTCTCTTGTCATGTTTTTGGTTTCTTTCATACAGGTGTATAGTGGAGGTCCCAGACCCTTTCATGACTGGTTATGGTTCTTCTGAAGCTGCTGTCTAGGGATTTCTGCCTTCTACAGTTTGCATTTGGTCACTGATGTGCAAGCAAGGGTGGCATATGCTGGCTTCTCCCTTCTGAGCCAGTCAACCTGCAGGGTCGTTCACCACATTAATGTGTGCCACTGGTACGGCTTTGGTTCAGGGCAGCTTATTGGGTCCCAGCCAGGGCCCTGATCCAGGCCAAGCAGATCCCACCAATCTTCTCTGGGTAGGGAGCAACCAACTGAAGTCACTACCATTCCTGTTCATGCTTGTCCTGCCTGATTCCAACATGTCATCCAGTTGGTCACCCCTTTCCCATGGGAGGGTCTTATTCTGAGCACTCACCATGGGATAGTGCAGGTCCTTCACCATCTCTGTTCTCCATTGGGCTCACCAACCCCTGACTTCAGTGTGAATGCAGCTCCTGCTAGTTGTGGCGGGAGTGAGTTTGGACAGCTTGGTGGGTCGAGGCGGGTTGAGGCGGGAGCAAGTTTGGGCGGCTTGGGGGGTTGCTTTGTGCATGAGTTTGAGTGGCTCCGACAAAAGCACCATGGTCGCTAATCTTAGCTGCTCCTATGGTAGCCCCTAGACTGCATGTTTGACCAGCTTTTTTCCTTTTAGTTACTTCCTGGGTCAAGAGGATCCATCTCCCTCTGTTTGGATTTTTCCAGGATGTTTTATTCCAGCATATGAGTTTCTTTCCAAGAGGCTCTGTATTTTGATGCTTACTGATTGGCCATCTTTTCACCTCCCAAACCCTTTATTTCTTGGGTAAGACTGTCAGCATCTGAGAGATAAAAGTAGCTAAGACTGAGGTGAGAAGTACTTCACATTTTTCATTCTGTAGTTCATTCAGTGGCTTGGTTTTCAGTAAGATCCTTACGCCTTTTACCTCGTCATGTGCTCCCCAGTTCCCAGACTGGTTTCATTATTTTCTGACCCCTTCTCCCCAAATCCTTTCAAATATCTACCAGGTTGTTTGTTAGGCAGCTGCACAGTGATATGCTATGATCACCAGTGTAACTAAAAATTTAATCGTATCTCATAACAGTTTCCTCCAGTGCTCTCTGTTAGAATTCCTAATTCTTCATCCTTTCCAGGGCTGGATCTATGCTTCTAGTCCCATGTTCTTTGGACAATTCTGTGCTGCTGGTCTAGAGATTCTCTCGAGTTGAATCACCTGTTTCGTTGCCATTGTCTTCTGTTTCAACGTACCTTTTAAATCCCATTTTCCTAAATTAAAACAGCAATGGTGTCTTTAATTTTGCCATTTTCTTTTTTGGTCACTGCTTTCCCATGGGAGGGTCTTATTCCGAGCACTCACCATGGGATAGTGCAGGTCCCTCATCGGCTCTGTTCTCCATTGGGCTCACCAACCCCTGACTTCAACGTGACTATTTTTCTTTATTTTCACCTCTTTTTCCAGTTCCAAATTTTGCTTTAGTATTATTTGTGTTTATTCGTTTTTGTTTTTGAGGCAAGAGCTCAGTATGTAGCTGAGGCTGGACTGAAATTCATGATCCTCTTGCCTCAACCTCTTGAATGTGAGAACTATAGGGCTTCACCAAGCCTGACTCTCTTAAGTTTTTACTTCACTCTGTTTTTGTAACTCATCTTTCATCTTGAACTATATGGAAGAAAAAAAAAACCCTGTAAATTTTTAGTTTTTTTCTTATAGAATATTTTAATTTTTAATTTTTAGCTTTATTAAGGTATAATTGATAAATGGATATACAATATGTTGTTTTGTTATATGAGCACATTGCTTCCATAATTAACAAATCATTTATTTTACCTTATTACCATTATTTTAGAGGGTTTAGAACACTTGAGATCTAATCTTTTAATAAAGTTCAAGCATGCAATTCATAGTTTTAAACTATATTCACCATGTTATATAGTATGCCTCTAACACATATTCATTTTATAGCTGAAGCTTTATACCTTCTAAATGAAATCTTTCCCTTCCCTTGTCAACTTCTTTTAATATATTTCAATGTGATATTACTTTGGTAAGTTGTCCATCCCTGGGACACAATATGTGACACTAAAATCTTAAAGGAGAGCTTTAATTTGTGTCACAGTTTCAGAGGATTCAGTCCATGGTTTTAAGGCAGAAACATCATTGAAGAAGGATCATAGATGCTCACTTATTTTATGGTAGCCAGAAACAATGGCAGGGGAACAGCACCAGACAGGAAAGGGGTAGAGACCAGATATAGCACTCAAGATCACTCTTAAATGACCCACACAGATACACCCAGAAATATGCTGTGGTTAGTTCCAGTAGGAACTACTATATGCCTGATTTCTCATTATTTTATAAGTTGTTTTGGTAGACCTCAACCATAAACATTTAATTTTGGAGTTGGTAGAGTCTCTTTTCTTTGTATTTTAATCTGGTTTTGCATTGGACCTCTAAGAGCAGCTGCTTTTCATTTTGAAGGCCTAGAAAACATTTTTAAACTGAATGTTTCCCCAAAACACTCTTGTTTTTGTCTACCGTGCCAACAGTGCTCAATATATAGCATAAATGAAATGAAAGCTTTCTTTCTTCAAATATACTGCATTTGCATTTCACATTTCAAAACATAAAGTAGAAATTGCAAAAGAGCTTGATAACTTAATAATAATAGGAGACATCTTTTCATTTTCTTCATTTTTTAGTGTTGATTGTTCTAGTATTTCAGCATTTAAACTTTAAAAAATACTTAAGATTATATTTAAGGAATATTTTCCTCTATTCCCCAATTTTAAGGGACTGAGTTTTCTTTTCAAGTTAGACTGTATTTGAAAGTATAGTATTAGGAGAATTCCAGATATTTAAACTTAAAACAAATGAAATAATTTTACTTATTATTTCTCTATATGTGTATTTTTTCTACTGCATTATTAAAGAAGGACTGTTGTTTCATTGCAGTTATACTCTCATGCTTGTTTTTAGTATATAACTCAAGAATTTAAAAAAAAACTGTCAAAGCTAAACAGGACTCCTATGACAATAAATCTAATTATTCCAGAAAATAGAGCATAACTCTTTTCTTGGAGAGTGATGTTGATGGATTTATAGTCATCAAATGAATTAAGATCATTAATGCATAGTTATGTGCTTAAAAATTATATGGAAAACACAAAGCGCTTATCATTTTTTGACCACATAAAAGTCAGTATATGAGAAATATTTACTTGTTTTCACATATATAATTGGCACTGTGTATCTGTCAATATGTATTCCATAACTTATTTTAAATAATTTATTTAGTGTATTACTGTGACTGGTGTGCTTCATTTAGAAAGACTCCCAGAATTATAAAAAGTGGGAGGTCTTAATTATTTAATTTAGGGTAGAATTTATTAATACTTGCTTTTTCAGAGCAATATTTCTCAATTTTTTTTCAATTTTTGGCTTCTGATGAGCTTTTATAGACATTTCTCTCTTTTGTTGTTCTTCCCTTCCCTTGAAAATTTCATACCACAATATAATGTCTGTTGATGTGCTTATACATTTGTGTAATTTATAGATAAAGTGAATAAAGTTTTCACTTTACATGAGCTAGTTTTTACTGCTTTGGGGTATGGTATGACCATTTCAAAAGTGAATGGCTTGGAGTTAATCAGTGCTTATAACTATGATACCTGTTTCATAGTACAACACTGTTCTTTTCCTATCGTTAAGTATCATTTATACTTAATGATACAGGAAAAAAGTTTGCTAGTCCCATAATTTCTTTCATCTACTTGTTTTTTTATAGGTGTTCTGTTAAAAAAGATTATGGTATATCAAAACATTTAAATGTGTGTTCACTAACAACAGAGTTCTAGTTTGACTCCATGATTGCCTTTCATATCAAGTCATCAAACCATATGGCTCCAAAATTTTTGTAGTATCTGAAGTTATTAGGCTATTAGAAAATATTTTAATAACTTATGAAATATCTACTCTTTCACATTGAGTCCTTTTCTATATTATGACGGTATTGAGTGTCTGTTTCATTGGAAGGCATCTACTTATTAGTGTAACTCTAATCATGATACTTAGATACTAATAAACTTAATAAGCAAGTCATGAAGGTGGATATTAAATTACTTAACAATGATTGCTTAGCTGATCACTCATGATGAACATGTGTGCTTCCCTAAATACATTGCCTTCAAGTACACAATAAAATGTGTAAGACAATTTTCACAATAAGCAGATCAAAAGACCAGTTTGACATAATGCTTGAGGTATAGTATTTGTCTAGTTAAAGTCCTGCAAAGAGAAAAAAATTTGGAGTCAGGAGGATTTAGAACTTGCATGGCTCTTGGGAGCAACATAATCATTTCAGTTTTTTTAACTTAAAAAAAATAGAAATACTGGGTGGTTACATTTCTGGATTGGTATAGAAATAAAAAGATCATATATATGAAAAAATTTGAAAGTGCCACAAAATGTAAATTATTGTTTTTTTCTATGTACAAATTTTAAATTCTACCTATAGTGTTTATAAATATTTATACTTTGAAATACTTTTTTGGGGAAATAAAATTGAAGCATGAGTTAAATTAGAAACATTTTCTTGTTCTTTTGATACTTGATGCAAAACATATAATTCTTTGCCCATACATGAAATTTGCCTGCTTTTTCAAATTTGTATCCATAGGAATATTTTGAGGAAGTGAAATGTCACCTGTCAGTAAGAAAAAATTTCAAGCTGTTATATAATATATTTTCAATTTATAGCTACCTCATGGAGAGTTTAATGTTGAGAATTAAGTCATTTCAAATATTCTCCAGATTTGGAACAAATTGCACTGCAGTTATAAAGAGAAGTGAAAATTAGACATAGGTAAAAATGATAATACTACAAATAGACAATTCATGAAGGGAAAATTTTGACATGCAATTTTAATAAATTACTGTTGTTTATATAGTAATGATAGTCTAGATATTATTTTCTAAGTTGTGCACTGCAGACTTGTAGGTCAAAGGCAGATAAGGCTTTTTTGTAAATTTATGTGTTTCTAATATTTGTGTTGCATGAACTCTTTAAGAGTGTCTTTCTAATTAAAGATAATTCAGTTTTGTAGATTATGTTGGTATATAAATAAATATACCTTAACATTATTCTCTTAAATATTTTCTATCTAATAGTCTTTTCAGTGTAATTTGTACATAATAAACATTGAAGATAATTTGCTTTAAGAAGTAATATCAAATGCTATTTGATTTATTTTCTTCCAGACTTTTTCTACAGTAACTTATTTATCATTCATTCAAAGAGAGGTTGAGCAGATACTTCTGAAGGTCCAAAGAACTATTAGAATGAAGAGATCATTTTGCCTTTAAGCCATTCATCAACTAAAGAAAAATACATTTGTATAATATGTTTAACAAGTATTTAATAAAATTTGCCTGTTCAAAAAGGCAGGAACAAAGCAGATGCACATTTCTAAATGCAATACTAACAGCAGAGGAAATGGCAAAACACAATTTTTATGTTGACCAAAGAGAAGTAAAATTAGTACTAGGAAGTGCGCAAGTGTGTTAGTCTGTGTGGTCAGTAAGAGATGGTAGTGTGTAGTTGATGAATAAGGGGCTTATGTGGGAGGGAAGCATAGCTGGTTGGTAGGTAGCTTTGAGAAGAATAAGAAATCTGTGTGGGAAGTAAGGAAGAGAGGATCACTGCAAGCTTTGTTCACACAATAACTTGTCTGATAAAATAACACTAGGAGATCAACTTGACTCTTCACTTTACTAAAGAACAGCTTGGCTTCTCAAATTGCAGAGCTCTCCATGTTAACTTTACAGTTGTTGAAATTTCTTTGTCATTTTGAGGAGAAAACTAAATATGTCTGTGAAAATGTGACTGTCATTTTCAGAGCTGTCTTGGGCAGGCCATTGTTTTAAGTTGAAATTATGTTTTCATGTATTTTTAAATTGGGTTTTCATTTTCACTGAAATTGTAAGTTATATAAACAAAGACAATAGTTCTCATCACGTCAACTCTTAGCATATGGAGTCACTTAGATACAGTTATTCTTTAGGTTTCCTTATTTGAGTATGTTTGAGATTGTTATATTATCAGAGTACAAGTTTCCCCAAATTGTAAATTTATAAGAAATTGGTTTATTGGTGAAAATGCCATATCACTTTTGTAGAAGTACTAGCATGATTGTCACTTGTCTTTCACAGATATTTTGACACTTGAATCTAATCATTTAGAAATTGTTGTTGGAAGAGAAGATGTATGTTAGGTCAACCACTCTTATTCACTGATTCTGCATCTACTGATTAAACCAATTACAGATCAAAAATACTAAATTTTCTTATTCTCTAAACAATATAGTATGACAACTATATAACATTTACATTTTATCAGATGTGATTTAGAGACTAAAGAACACAGAAGAGAGAATGCATGTAAATTATATGAAAGTTCCTTGCCATTTTATGTAAGTGGCTTGAGCAACTATTGATATTGGCATCCAAAGGTGTGGGGGAGATTTGAATTCAGTTCTTTATGGATACGAAAGAAAGACTATATGTGTTTACTCAAAAGAAAATTAAGCCCTTAACATCTTAACAATTTGGAGGAAGCATGCTGAGGAATACAGGCTGTCAAGTTACAGTAATAAGTTTCACTGCATTTATGAATGTTAAGAAAGCCTATGTACCTGGTATACTGGGTAGAACAACAGCACATGTGTAGTTGCTCTAGGATATTACTATTGATCAGTTCTAGAATTGCCATTTTTCAGAATTTGGCTTTTATTGCTCTTTAGCTAAAATTCCACATTTCCAAAAGGGGCTGAATTCCCAGTCTGGACTCTAAATATAGAATTTTCATTTCAAAACAGACTGACTTTAAATACCACCATACAAAGTAGGACAAAAAGCATATTTTTTAGTCGTGCCTATGGCTAAACATAACCATTTGCATGTACAGCTAATGAAGGAATTACAGATTTTAACAATGGGTTCAGGCAACCATTTGGCAACAGGATCATTCTGAACTATTTCTATATGGTACATTGTATTCTTTAAATTTTTTTATTTAAAAAAAACAAAACAGAAAAAAGGATAGAGTAATACACTTTACAAAAAAAGAGAAAGAAATCTACACTAGTTTATATATTGTATATTGTTATCTTAGAAATGGTTGTTATAAGATCTAGGCATAAAAATGATCAAACAATCCAACAATGACAGCACAAGCTGTTCTTTTTGATTAAGTAATAGAGATTACTAGTATAGTTATCTATCTTGCACACATATACATGCATACATTTATATGTGTATACCTACATAAATATAATCTTTTCTTCCATTTCTCCTTCCCCCATCCTAGTTATTCTTTCCTTTTGAGCACTTTCTTTCTCTTTCATTATTATAATATCTATTGTATATTTTGGATCTTATTACACTTTCAGTTTATTATTACTATTATTATTTTTTTTTACACTAAGGAGACAATATGATATATACAAAAGTGAGCCTGATTTATTTCTCTTATGAGTATGGTCTTAAGTAGACTCTATTTACTTATAGAAGTCTCAAGATTATCCTTTTTATATCTGAGTAATATTCCATTGTATAAAAACACCACATCTGTTTTATCCATTCTGTAACTGATGGACATTTTAATTGTTCCCAAGATTTAGTTATTATAAATTGTGCTGCTATAAACATAGGTGCACATGTATTGCTGTGACATGATCTTTTCAATTTTTCTGGAAAAATACCCAGAAGGGGAATAGTTGGATTGAAATGGAATTTCCATCCTAGTGTTTTTTTTTTCTTTTGAAAAATCTTCATACTGATTTCCACAGTGGCCACACCAGTCTACATTCCCACTAACAGTGGAGAAGTGTTTCTTTTTCCTCACAGCCCTGCCAACAATTGTTATCAGTTGATTTCTTGATGACAGCCATTCTTTCTGGAGTAAGTTGGAATCTCAATATTATTTTAATTTTCATTTCTTGAATGACCAGTGATGTTGAATATTTCTTCATGTATTTTTTTGCTATTTGCATTTTTTCATCTGAGAAGTGAGTGTCCATCTCAAATTCCCATTTTTGGATTGGGTCTTTGAATTTAGGGTTGTGTGATGTTTTTCAACTCTTTATATGTTCTAGATAGAAGTCCTTTGTCTAAGGGACAGCTGGCTAAAATTCTTTCCCATTCTGTGTGTTTTCTGTTCACTCTGTTGGTGATTTCTTTGGAAGTGCACAAACTTTTCAATAATATGAGATCTCAGTTGTTGATTATTTGAAGTATTTCCTGAGCAGTTTGGATTCTGTTGGTGAACTCTTCCTATCCCTATGTCTTCAAGAATTTTCTGTACCTTTTCTTCTAGTAATTTAGTGTTTTTTAATATTTAGATCTTCAATCCATTTTGACTTTAGTAGTTTAGTGCATGGTGATAGAAATGGGTTTAGTTTCAGTCTTCAGCATGTGGAAAGCCAGTTTTTCCAGCACCATTTATTCATGGGGCTATTCTCTTCCAGTGAACATGTTTAGCTCTTTCATCAAATATAAGGTGGCTAAGTGTCTTTGTAGTTGTGTCTGCATCTTCTAATATGTTCCATTGATTCTCAGGCCTGTTTTTATTTTTGCCAGTAGCATAATGATTTTATCACAGCAGGTTTGTAGTATGATTTCAAGTCAGCAATTGAGATACGTTCTTCCTTGCCTATATTGCCCAGGATTGACTTTACTATTCTAGGTCTCTTCTGTTTCCAAATGAATTTTAGAAATGTTTTCTCTAGATCTGTAATGTATTTTGATTGGGATTGCATTAAATCTGTGTAACACTTTTTAGAGTCTGACCATTTTCACAATGTTGATTTTCTTAACCAAGAGCAAGAGATATCTTTCCATTTTCTTATATCCTTTTCAATCTCCTTTTTTTGAGCACTATATTTTTCAGTGTGTAGGTCTTTTACATCTTTTGTTAGGCTGATTTCTAAGTATTTCATTCTTTGTATGCTATTGTGAAAGGCATTATTTCCATAATTTCTCTCTCAGTGAGTTTTTTTTTTTGTGTGTGTACAGGAAAGCATTGGTTTTTGAGTGTTGACTTTGTATCCAGCTATATTGCTGAATTTGCTTATTAACTCTGATAGTCTTTTGTATCCAGCTATATTGCTGAATTTGCTTATTAACTCTGATAGTCTTTTGATAGGGTCTTCTTTGTAGTATTATGTCATCTGCTGTTAGTGATAATTTAACTTCTCCCTTTCTATTCTTTGTCATTTTATTTCTCTCTCTTGTCTAGTTGCTCTGGCTAATATTTCCAGAACTATATTGAATAAGAGTGGTGAAGGAGACATCCTTGTCTTGTTTCGGGTTTTAGGTGAAAATTTCTATTTTTGTCCATTTAGTATAATGTTGGCTGTTGGTTTGTCATAGATGGCTTTTATCTACTTGAGATAGATACCATCTATTCCAAGTTATGGTAGGCTTTTTATCATGAACAAGTGTCGGGCTTTATCAAAAGCTTTTTCTATGTCTAGTGAGATGATCATGTGATTTTTGTCTTTGGCTCTGTTGATGTGATATATTACATTTATTGTTTTGCGTATGTTAAACCATCCTTGCATTTCTGGGATAAATCCCACTTGGTCATGATGTATAATCTTCTTGATGATTTTTTTCTTTCTATTTCCCAGTATTTTCATGAGAATTTTTGCATTAATTAGGGAAATTGGCATACAGTTTGCCTTTTTGGCTGGGTCTTTCTCTGATTTTGTTATCAGAGTAATACATGCCTCCAAGAATGAGTTAGGAAGGATTGCTTCCTTTTCAATTTCATTAAAGAGTCTGAGGAGTATTGGCATTAAATTTCCTCTCAATTTCTTGGAGAATTCATCCATGAATACATCAGGACCTTGGCTTTTCTTTGTTGGTAAGTTTGTAATCATGTTTTCAATTTCACTAGCTGATATTGGTTTATTCAAAATTATTATATCTTTTTGATTCAGCTTTGGTAATTCTCATGTTTCTAGGAATTTGTCCATTTCCTCTGTTTTGCATCCTATGTGAGTAAAGATTTTCATAGCAGGTATTCATTTTCTGAATTTCCATGAGATCCATAGTTTTCATCCTTTTCATTCCTTATTGCATGAATTTGAGATTTCTTTTCTTTTTCTTTATAAGGTTGGCTCAGGGCCTATCAATTTTACTTATTCTTTCAAAGAACCAAATTTTCAATTTATTAATTCTTTGTAATGTTTTTTAGTCTCAATTCTGTTAATATCTGATCTGTTCTTTATAATTTCCCACATCTATGAGCTTTGGGCTTGACCTGCTCTTCTTCTAGATGCTTGTGGTGTAGCATTAGGTTATTTATTAGTGCTCATTCTGTTTTTCTGATATGGGAATTCATTGCTATATATTTCCATGTTAGCATCACTTTCATTGTGTCCCACAAGTTTTGGTATGTTGTATCTGCATTTTCATTGAATTTTAGGTATTATTTAATTTCTTCTTTAATTTCATCCATAACCCATTGGTTGTTCAAGAAGTTGTTATTTAATTTCCATGTGTTTATATAAGTTTTATAGTTTCTTTTGCCATTAGCTTTCAGTTTCAGTGTGCTATGGTCAGATAATATGCATGAGATAATTTCAATCCCTTTGCATTTACTTAAGCAGATTCTATGGGCTTATGTATGATCTATTTTAGTGAATGTCCCATGTGCAGCTGAGAAGAATGTGTATTCTGATGTTGTTGGGTGGAGCTCTGTAGATGTCTACTAAGTCCACTGGTTCACAGTTCTGTTATGTCTTTGCTGACTTTTTGTCTAGTTTATCTATTCCTTTGTGACAATGGGGTATTAATGTCCCCTGTTATAATTGTGTTATTGCATATTTAGTTTTTTATGTCTATTAGTATTTGTCTTATGTAGTTGGATACTTCTGTATTTGGTGCATACATATTTATGGTTGTTAGCTCTTTCTCTTGAATTTTTCCCCTAACAAGTATGTAATTACCTTTTTTAAAAAATATCTTTTGATCATTTTAGGTTTGAAGTGCACATTGTCTGCTGATAGAATAGGTATCCCTGCTTTTTTCTGGTTTCCTGTTGCATGTAATATTGTTTTTCATCCTTTGGTTTTTAGTCTATGAGTTTCCTTTGGAGTCAGATATGTTTCTTGTATGCAGCATAGGATTGGCTTGGTAGACATGAATTTCTTAGTTGTTCTTTATCGTGGAATTATCTTATTTCTCCATCAATTTTGAAAGATAGTTTTGCAGGGTACATCAAAATAGGCTGAAAGTTGTTTTATTTTAGGAAATACTTCACTCCAAGCTTGTCTTATCTTCAGGGTTTGTGCTGAAAAGTCTGCCATGATTCTAATGGGCTTTCCTTGTTAGGTGACTTGTGTCTTTTCTCTAACAGTTTTTAGTATTCTGTTTTTAATGCTGAATGTCTGGGATATTAATTATTATATGTCTGGGTGTAGATGTCTTTTGATTATAATTCTGGCATTTTATATGCTTCACTTATCTGTATATCAGTTTCTTTTCCCATGTTTGGGAAATTTTCTGTTTTTACTTCTGCAAATAGTTTTTTATGTCACTTGCATTGACTCCTGCATTTTTGTTGATACCTATCAGTCTTATGTTGCTTCTCTTTGCATTGTCTTGAAGCTGTTCAATTGTTATTTCATGCTTCCTTGTAATTTTTTAAAAGTTATTTTATTTCATGATTGCTAGCTGGGTTCCTGTCTTTGAGGTCCAAAAGTATCCTCAGCTTCATTCAAGCTGTTTTGCCAGCTTTCAATGGAGTTTTTTTATTTCCTGGGTATATCTTTGAATTTATTTCATGCATTCTATTTGTTTACTCAGTTGTTTATTCAAGGTTTCCATCATTTTCCCATGCTTCTGTAACTTTTTTTTTCTTTTGGTCTATATCTTCTCTAGCTATGCTAATCAATTCCTTTATTAAAGTTGTCATTTCTTTCTTTACTTGAGAGATTATTTCTAATCTGATTTCCTCTGTAGCCTCATGGATTTGTTTCTTTATTCCACTTTCTAACTTTTCAGAAATTTCAGGTGCTTTTAATGCCTTTTATTTCAATGTATCCTGTACTTGTTTGTGATGGACTATGCATTTGAGAATGCATTTTGCTTTTTTTGTTTTGTCATTTTCACCTCTCAGGTTAATATTTTGCTCTTTTCAATCCCAGTAGTCTCAACTGATCATCATTTGTGTCTTAGGGACCTACTTTGTAGTTAATGTTTGTCCAATTGCTGGGTCCTACAATGAAGAGGAGGGGCCAGTCACCTGAATTCTTCCTGCATAGCCTGTTGGGTAAGTCTTATATTTTCTCTAGGCTGACTAGCCTAGGAGTATTGGTGTAAGTCAGCCCTTAACTCCTATTGTTACTGTGGCTTTAGGTTGTTCCAGGCTGCCAGATTTACCAAGCTATATTGTGCACCTCAGCTGGGACCCTACTGTGTCACTGGAGATCTCCTAGGCCCTTTCAAGTTTCTCTGGGCTGGGGAAGGCCTTGTCAGTGCTCTCTTCAATCCACTTGGTGTTCTCTGTATGGAAGAAGGACTCATCCACACTCTTGCAGGGCTTGCCAAAGTCATACAGCTGATGGGGAGGGTTTACTGCTCTTCCTGTTGATCCTCTGAGGTCCTTTCTTTGACAGGAAACTCATCACACTGTTGCAGGCCCACTGAGGCCCTCTGTGTGGGTGAGGGACTGCTGAGGCTTCCACTAGCCCACCAGAGTTCTGCAGGTGATGGGTTACTGTCTGTGGGCTGCTGAGGTCTCTGAGGTGAGGAGAAGTGGTGACCAATGAGCCCTCCATCTGGAGGTCTTCAGAGTTGAGGAGGAGTTGCAATCCACATTCTTGCTGACTCCAAGCTCTCTGGAGTGGAGGTGGAGGTACTGCTGACAATCCTACCAGCTACAATGTTCTCCAGGGTAGAGGGGGAGCTGCTGCCAATAATCCCTCCAGCGTTAGGGGTCTCAGGGTGGAGGGGGTAGTGCAACCCATGATCTTGTTGCCCCCAAGGTCTCTGGGGGTGGAGTGGCTACATTATATTCTTGTAGAACCTTATTTTGTGAATTGCTTACATGAATGCAGTTGACAAAGTGCTTTAGACTTTATTTAGGATCATCAAATGATTGCTTATGACCCTACATGGGGAACCCTCAAATATGTGGCTGTAAATACAAATGATGATAATATACTCTTTAGAAAATACTTGTCTTTGAAGAATACTACTTTATCATATACCTTCAGGAAATTTTAAAAGATTTTAAATCTTAGCTTTTCTCAAAACCTAATACCAAATTCTTATGGAGAAAATTTCTTTGCTTACTATCCTGCTTTTTTAAATTAGTAAATCAAAGTTGGATCATGGAGCCATACTGTTCCATGTAATGTATTCTAAAGTCTCTCTGTCCCTTGTTCTGGTATCGCCAACAATGAGAAGCCTTAAGATTGGGATTTTGACAATCAGATTTGGGGGTGGAGTAAGCTCTCAGGCCTTTGGAGTCTTCAGTGCTTCTGTTTTTTTCTAGAGTCTGTGTTTGTTATTGAGTAAATTAAATTCAAACAGTCTCAAATGGCCTCTGATACAATGAAGAAACTTCTATATTTCTATCAGTGTTATAACCATGAAGGACATGATTAAGGTCTCTCAAGCACCATACATTTATAATACCAACTCACCCAACTGCCCTGGAAATTTCTCAGTGTTTATCACTTGATTTTGTTTTCTTTACAAATCATCACTGTTCCTTCCCTGTTTCTTTGTATCCCAGCAGTCCACAAATATTATGTTAAGCATACCATTCAGTCATGTTTAATTTCTTATGATTTAGGTATTTTTCAATATCTGGTCCTGAACACAACAGGGTTGTAATTTTAAAAAATATTTTAGATAATCTGCATATTATATTAAATCATAAAAAAGTGGTGTCTGTTTACTTTTAATTTTTGTGAACTGCCAGATTAGGTTGCTTTGTGGAGTGTTTCTAAGGCAAGCAATAATATACCATGTAGGGGTGAGAAGATAGCCTGAATAAAGATGATTTCTGTAAAGTAGTAGTGAATTCTTACATGGCTAAAATTGTTTGAGTGGTGCTTCTCAGACTATTTGTTGCCTTTTTTGTAACTTTGCTGTGAAATTTTATTGAAACACAGCAACTTCCTACTTTAGCAGAACAAAACGATTTTTGTGTACATTCACTGCATTATAATGGAAAGCTTTGAATGTAATGAGCTTTAAAACCTGGTTCCTGTAAAAATAATCTATTTTGACCTAAATAAAAAGGACTTTAACCTTAATATTCTTAGTAATTTTATTTAAAAAACTGAGACCATTTTCAAATAGGTAGAACATATGGTTTTCTTGTGTACTGTAGTAACAATAATCAAACAAGGATTTCCTTCTTTTTTGACAAGCAAATGACTCCTTGTAAGATTCAGTTCTGAATATTGAAATATTGAACTCTACTTGTCCACATTTCAGTCTTGCTGAAGATACCTGGAAATAGTTTTTAGAAAACCACTTAGAAAGATAGGAGTCATTTTCATGTGGAGATATTTGGCATTCAGTATCAGAGTCTTAAACTCAAGGCAGGTGAATTTATTATCTAACATATAGAAACATTTAAAGTAGAGCTTTTATTGATTCTCACATGGCTGTTCCAGGGCACAAATTATTAAATGAATGATTTAAAAATGTAGCTTCATAAAACTGTTATTCTTTAAATAACTACCTGCCCTAACAATCTACATTTCTGTATAAATTATAAAACATTTTTAGAACTACCTCTCAGAAGCCACATGTGTATTTTCATAACACTGAACATTTTCTTTTCCCCTTTAACTATACAGACCTAGAGTTGCAGGACTGACAAACACATGGAGGTCGTTATTTGGATTCCTAACTGATAATCAGCTTTGTTCTACAACACTCTTGACCAGCCTTCGACTTGTGTGTTACTACAGCTCACTAATTCTCAAGTCCACCCACTGCATTTTTTGAAGGTTGAATTTATTTGAAAGTGTATGAATGTTCTGTGAAACAGCTTTTAAAAATTTGTTTACATAATTGTTTGTGTACATAGTTGTGTACAGATGTGTCTAATTCAGATGTAATAATGGTTGTATAATTATTTTGTTATAGAAAATATGAAGGTGCTACATGGTCATTTCTTCTATATTATTAACCTTTAAATATTTGCAGATGTTGGTCTTTCAGACATCTTTTTTTAAGCCTTAACCTTCCTAACCCTTTCAATTAATCATCAAAACAAGCTTTTCTTTTTCTGATCCTTTGAGGGTTTATCTCTAAAATTACAGATTATACTGTAATATAATAGTTCATACTCTAAGTATGAACTGTTCAAAGCAGAGTAGAGGTAAATACACTGTTCTCAAAAACTTTTATTGCTTTTCTCTACAAATGTTTTGTCAACCTCATTTTTCTGGTTTCCCATAAATGTAATTTTTCCATTATCTCAGGTCCCACTGCTTCCCAAACAGTGCACCAACTTTGTTTTAGGAACAGTGTGCAGCAGAATAATTCAGCAAACACAGAAATAATTTCTTTATCTGACTCAAGAGTCTTAGATCTCCATTTTTAGACAGAAACAACTCTCTGGAATAACCTTTCATGAGTTCCCTCTTTTTGTATATGAAAAGTAAAATTTTTTAGTAAGGTAAATTTGTTCTGAAGTTTGAATCAATTCCCTTGCCCATTTCTAAGAACTAAGAAGATATTTCCTTAGTCTCTTTCTACATACTGATTCATTTCCATACTCCCTTGCATGTCTTATTTCTTCTTTACTCCTTGGATTAGCTCTTCTTTCCCACAAATTCAGCCATGTGCCTGTTGTATAGTTTATATAGTATCAATCACAGTGACCTAAATCTGAGATTTGTTCATTGAAGTATTGTGAATATTTATCAGAGAGAGGATTTGATTACCCTAACTGAGACTTAAATTTAAATATGATTTGCTATGGTTTACATCTGGGTGTCCTCTTCCAAAGTCCCATGCATTCATAAGACTACACTTTTGAATGGCAATTGGATTATTGGGGAGCTATAGCTAAATATAATATTCATAGTTTGAAAGGCAGTTGGATTATTGGGGAGCTGTAGCTGAATGTAATATTTGAAGGTGGGACCTCGTCATTAGAGGCCAATCACTGGAAAGAATGATGTGGAAGGGTGGATCTCTATCTTCTGCACTCTCCTTCTATCTGTGCTCCCGGGTTGCCATTATTGGAGTAACTTTCCTTCCCCAAGCTCTTCCACAATGGCTTTCTGCTTTGAGTCAGCCAACCATGGAGTAAAAATATGGGCCAAAATAACTCCTCCTTTAAATTGCTAGTGTGAGGTAGTTTGTTTCAGTGATGAAGAAAGTGACTTTTACACTTGTGTAGCATATCTTCAAGAGAAAGAATTTCTACTTCACTATCTAATAGCTCTAATTTTACCTTAGTGTTTTAGACTGTGGCTATTGTTTTTTAATTTTCAATTTTTTATTAAATTAAAATATCATCAATTAACTAGGCCTACTCATGCCTTTGTGGTTTTTAAAAAATTATTTAAATTTTCCTGGCCTAAGACATATTCTATAGTTTGATTACTAGAAAGTAGTTGACAGACTCCAGTGGACATTGATAAGAAAGTTTTTGAAAATCACACAAACTTGAATAAACTGAGGTTCTTAATTTTGTCTCATTCCTCCCACACCTTTATGCAATCTATTGTTTGAAAATTTAAAATGTCAGATGTTTCAGAGAGTGTGTACCTGACATTTTAGAGAACAATGGAGTTCAGTTTAAAAAAAAAAATCACAACATGCTGTTCTGACATGCCATCTGCCTTCAGAATGAAGATACTTACTGTAGTTACACTTTATAGAGGGCAGTTGATCTTCATAAAGTAACGAACAAGTTCTTCAATGTGGGAGTAACTCTTTGATTAAACAAACTAGGCCATATTTTTGTGTTCTGTTCCCTCCTATTGTTTGGCCCTATTTGTACAATAAATTAATGTAGGTGGTTGAGAATATTCATGATTTGATATTAAGTGTATTTTTTCTCTATACATGTTTGAATCATGAGCAAAAAACCAAAAAGAAAAATTAAAAAACCCCAGAAGACAGAGTCACTGAAAACACCCTTGTACTTACAACTTAGGGTTTTTGTGGCTCTGACTGTCTCCAAGACAAGAGGTAAAGTATGCAAATTAGGACTTGGTGGCTTTTCATTTCTGTCTTCTTTCTTGAGTTATCTGTGTACTCCATTTATCAGAGATTTAGACTTTTAATATTTTATCTTTCTGGCCTTTGGATTAGCCTTATCCTGAAGAAATGTACTATTTTGAGGCACTTCCAAAATCCTTTATTTTTTCAGGGAAAAGAAGCCCTATTTTGAGTGTTACTCAAATTTTGAATAAACATCTTGACATGAAATAATACAGTTGTTTTGCTGGAATCTACCTTCACTGTGGCTGTACTCTGTCTAGGGCAGAGAGAGGACTCAGGAACTACATATATTCCGGGACTCGCCTGCTCATGTTCTCACTAGTATCACCCCCTGCTCCAGCAGGAAATATGGACCAATATTATGCCATGTGTGAAACAGCACTACATTAGACTTTGTTGAGTTAATATGAAGAGGTTTTGTGCCAGTATTATACCTCTTTTCTAAGTGGGATTTAGCTGTTTTTAACATGAGTGGTTGATCTTATTTATCTTGGTTTTAGGTACCTCTATAATTTTTAGTTACTGATTGGCTTGGTCAAGGCTTTACTTAATTTCCCTCCTAACCTTGTTATTGATCTCCCAAGTGTCCACCTGTCCACTACCATCCTCACCTTTTTACTGATTTACTGTGAAATTCTTAGAAGAGAAACCAAATTAAAGCCATCTAGAAAAGTAGACCGTTGTTTTTCTTTTCTTCTTTACTAGAAGGTTGGTCACAATAATGTAAACTTTTGTTTAGGTGGGGATGATGAATATTTAAAACAATGAAAAACCTTCAGGCAAAGAAAGAAACCTGAACATTCTCTTAAGTATCACAGATACTGAAGACAACAAGTTGTGTTGGGAGTCACCTTAGAAACACAAATAATTCCCTGGCAACTGGTATCGAGTTGTCTTGCTCTATGCCTGACATTTTGAGGCTGGCTTATTTGTCCTGTCATCTCTCAAACAGTCCTCTAGTTTTAGGCTTATCTTAGACTCAGTGCATTTTATTGTCTGATTTCTGGTTGAAGAATAAACTGCTGAAAATCAACATGTACATAAAATTAAAGCAAGTTTTGTCAAGGAACAATGGAGGTGGTGTTTAATATATATGCAGCTTTATAACAAAAGTAAGTTTATGAAGTTTTAAAATATACTAGTTTGTTTTTCTGTGTCAGTCAAACTGACTGGTTGTGAAACATGCCAAATAACATTATCACTGATTTATCACACTCTGGATATAAATATCTAGGCACAGTGAAATACAGAACTGAGCACTTCAGGCACATACATAAAAATAACTTGAAGCATATTAAGTCAGAATTAACCTAAAAATGCCAAGACACAACTCTGTACACAACTCTTAATTTAACTATTGCAGTCTTGGATTCAGGTTTCAATTACTACTTCTCCAAGGAAAGCAAGGACTGACATTTCAAGTATTGCCTCTAGACTGGCTCCTGCCTCAGACATTCTGAGTCTCTGAGCCCCACCAGTATTCATTCAGGATCTAAGTCTTTGCATATGAGGCTCCTTCTACTGGAAATTTTTATGGCAACTTTGCCTGGCTAGATCCTTGTCATTTCTGATACCGATTTTGATTATTTTCTTACATTTTCCTAGGTAAAAATGAAGACACTTCTCCCCTAGAAAGTGTTCCTTGGCCTTCCAAGAGTGGGCTAACTTTATTCCTTCATTGTTCTCTCGCAGGAAGACATGCTATCAGTGTCTCAGCATTTGCTGAATTGCTTGGTTGATCTTTTTTACCTATCTTCCCTACTAGATGGGTGGAAGTTTCTGGAGAGCAAAAGAAATTATTTCTTTGCTTCAGTGTTCCAGGGAAATAGACAAGTTTTGACAATGGGAGGAGCAAGCCTGAGGGAATTCTCTACTCTTTGGCTACTTACAACCATGCAAAGCAGTCAATATTGCCATGCTCCTTATTAGGTGCTATTGTTTCTCAGCCTTTGCCTTAGTGATGTTTGGGGCCCATTTCATGTTTAGTTGTGGGAGCCTATTCTGTTATTGCAGGATACATATTGTATCTGGATCACTTTTGCATCTCCTTACCCATCTTCCTCAGAATCCTTTCCTGTCACCACAAAGCCTATCTCCTTCTTTCCTACCATTTCTCTTTTATTTTGCTCTTGAAATTATTTAAATTTTGGGTTTCTTATATAAAATAAACCATTTGATATTTATCCTCTGTTTCTAATTTATTTCATTTAGCATTATGGTGTTAAGGTCTATCTATTTTCCTAAAAATGATTCAAATTTCCAGTTGTCTTGTTTTGCAAAAAAATCTTTCTCTGGCTAAATCCAAAATCCTTTACATCTTGTAAGGACCCACATGATTTGCCTGACTGGTCTCAGATGACTTTTGTTTCCTGCCTAGAGTATTCTGTCAATATTTTTGGTCTGCGTTGAACCTTGACCTATGTCATCTTCTTTGTCTAGAGTGTGATTCTTTTCTTTTACTTTAGGTTTACTTTAGGTTGAAAGTTGTAACAATTTATAGTTAACAAGCTTTAGAAAATGAGAAATTTATTGGGAACATACTATAGTATTACACATAACTGAATTAAAGATAGGAGCGGTCCAGGCCCTGGAAGAAACTAAAGGCTAGCTGATTGCCTTTGTCTCTTTGACTCTCATCTTCATGTCTTTCTGATATAAATTTCACTTTAAAAAAATTTTATTTTAAAGAGGGTAAAATTAAACATAACAAAAGAGAACAAAACAGATCATAAGAAAACAATGTAAGAGACACAGATTTCAAAGCAAGACAACCGGAGATCTTCACTGTCTATCATATTGTCTCTTGTTTTCTTCCAAATAGTTGTCCATATCCTCACATACAGTGAATTCATACAAAACAAAATGGTATGAAACTGATCAGAACAGGATGATGAAGGCATTTTAGATCTTCAAGACCAGACAATAAGGAAGTCAACAATGGCTGCCATAGTGTCTTTCATTCTTTTCAAAATAGCTGTCCAAACCTTCACATATTTTGAAATTAAACAAAACAAAATAAACTAAAATTGCTCTGAACAAAGAGTGGTAGTATTGCTGGATTCATGACACTATGGAATCAGCACTGGGTACCTTAGTGTCTCTTTTTCTTCAAAGTAGCTGTTCATTTCATCATGCATTATATAATCGATTCTCATAAACTGTTTAGAAGTTCTATGCATGTATGAATCTCTACATGTATACCTATCCTTTCTGTATTAGAGGGAAAAACAAAACAAAACAAATTCCTAGAAAAAAACGAAATGAAAAAGACATATGAAACCACAATACAAGGTGATCTACAATGGTTAATATGATGTCTCTTATCTTCAGTAGAATTGTCTATATCATCAGGCATAGTATAATTGAACATAGCAGTACATAACAATATTAATAAAAACAAAACATCGGAGACATTATAAGACTTCAAAAGCAGGTAATAGTCAAACCAGAGTGGATATCCTAGTGAATCTTGTCATCTTCAAAGTAGTTGCCTATACTCTCAGACTTGATAGTATCAATCATAACAGATTTGAATAAAATCAGTGAAGACAAAACAGCAATCTAACAAGTCAGATTCAAATAAGATCAGTCATAATAAGACAGTGTAAGCAATACAGGGCTTCAGATTAAGTTAATAGGAAATTACTGGTAGTTACCATGGTATATCCTGCTATTTTTGGAATTGTTGTCTGTGCCCTCAAATGTAGTACAAGTAGACAGACTGGAACAGAATATAATCAAACTAAACAGAGTTATAAGGATAATGTAGATTTTAAATCCTGATACACTATTAACAATATCCTCTGCCTTCCTTTTTTAGACAATTCCTCCCCTTTCACTTTCACAGGGTGCATTGTACATTTTGGGTCCCACTAACTCCTTTAGTTTTTAGATTAGGGGGGCAACCTGCTATTTACCTAAGTGGTTCTGAACCTTTTTACCCCTGAGCTTGATCTTAAGTTGTGTTCATTTACCTACAAAAACCTCAAGGTTTTCTTTCCTTATAGCTGAGTGCCATGTCTTTCCAACCTATCTGCAGCTGCTGGATGAGCTGCCCCTATTTCTCTCTGGTGCCCTGTCACATCGAGCATTGTTTTCTCATATTTAACTTTCGTTCCATAAACCCTCTTTCAGGTTAATTACATTTCCTATACAGAGCATCTCGATGGACCATATCTCCTGATCTACTATGCCTGTGTTTCTTTTTGTTAGTGTATCAAGGCATAAATTTTACTTTATCCTTCTGCATTTTCAACTCTACACATGCAGAGAACAGAGCCATAGGAATGTGATGAATATTACAATGAATATTCTATCACCAGAGATATATTGATTCTCTTCCCTTAGGCATAGTCCCCTTAAATGACTTATCTTGGGTCAAATGCTCATGACCACATTAATCAGCTCTGGTTGAGTTCTAAGCTCATGTGAAACAGGTATGGGAGTGAGGCTTCTTTCTCAGTCTTGTGAGCCACACAACCAGACCTTGTCTGTCCACTCTGCACTCTAATTATTTTCCATCCTTCAGTGCTTATCTCTAATATAATTTCCTCAAAGAATCCTAATTACAAGCTCTTGTAGCATTTTTCACTTATTCATAATAGTTATTAAAATTATAATTACTTTTTTATTGGTATATTTGTTTGCCATCTCTTTTCCCCACTGGAATATGAGTTTCAGGAAAGCAGCAATCATGCCTGACTTGTTTTTTGTTGTCTTCAGCAATTAGCACCAAGTCTTGCTAAATGTAGATATTTGATGAGTAATTATTGAAGTAGGCATGAGTTCTTGGACTCAGCCAAATTTCCAAACAGTATTTCAGATACTGTACTGTACAGAAATGAAAGTACACATTTGAGAGAAAATTAAGATTTTAATTGGATTTCATTTAAAGAAACATTAGAGAATTTCATATAAAATTCATACTGTGTACACCAAAATCATTCCTCTCCTATTAAGGTACTGCTGCTAAAGTAGTTATATATCAGAAGTGTTTTGCAATTTGTTTAATTGTAATGTAGTGTCCAGGTTAAGAGGTATGATGTGAATAAAGAAAAACATGAATTTTTATAACTGTAGAGATGGTAAACAATGAAAAAGGAACACTCATAGAAATAAGTGATTTTTGTAAAAACGGTTGCACATAAACTTTGATTTTTGCAAACTTACAGAAAGAACAATAAAAGAAAAAGTAAGCTAAATTACAATAGCTTTGAGAATCACTAGATTCTATCTCAATAAATTAATTGCAATCCCATCAAATGTGTTGGTTGTTATCAGTATTAAAATATAGATAAGTTTAGAGATGAACTATGGATTTGACTGGTCAGTTAAAAAACATAATTTTTTTAAAAGTAGAAAAAACAAATTTCAAAAATGTTTATAACATATAATGGTGCAATAGCTTAAATTAATTAAATATCATTTGCAAATCAATAAGAAAACAAAATTCCTGATGGTTTTATGGGTTAGCAAGAAATTCACAAAGGAATGAATATGAATTTTCAATAGATGTACAGACATAAAATTGGTTCTATTTCACTATTAACTTGCTAAAAGTATAACAGTGACTGTGTATCAATTTGTAAAGACTGTTAATATTAAATACTAGCTAATTTATGGTCAAAAGGTACTTGTGAACTACTTTTGAGGAATTCAATTGGTACTAACTGTTAAAAAAGCAATTTGGTGTTATAAGAATTTAGATTTGGTTATGGAATAGTTTATTTGCAAAATATCTTTGGGAGCAACAGTAACTATTTAGCATAATGTGTAGTTTAAAGAGAAAATAGTAAAATTTAAGTTTACAAAAGTATATATTACTCCACTTAAATTTTGTTTTCTTGTTTATTTAATTTTTTATTTGTGTACCTTCGTAACAGAATAGTTTTGTTCATTTGGAGGAATTATGCGCATACATTTCTTGGGTATTTGCAATCCCTTTATATACCTCACTCATTTCTCTTCTTCTTGTGCTCCCCAAGAGTCTACCTCCTAGTTTCATGTCATCTCTTTTTTTTACTTGTTTATTATTAATTTATATTTTGGTTTTCTGATTCAAGACAACATGTGCAATACTTAACTTTCTGAGCCTAGTTTATTTCACTTAACGTGATGATCTCAAAGTCCATTTATTTTTATATACATGACATAACTTCACTCTTTCTTTGGCTGAACAAATAATACTCCATTGTGTATCCATACCATATTTTCTTTATCCATTCTTCTATTGATAGGCATCTAGCTGTTTCCATAGCTTAGCTATTATGAATTATATTTCTATAAACGTAGATATTATTGCACTGCTATAGTATGATGTTTTTAATTCCTTTGGGCATATGCCTAGGTATAGATTGATCATATGGAATTTTTAATTTCAGTTTTTATGTGGAATTCCTATTCTAATTTCTGTAGTTTTTGTACTAGTTTATATTACTACCAACAGTGTTGTAAGGTGAAATCTTAGAGTTTGTATTTGCATTTTTCTGATGGCTAAAAATGCTGAACAAATTATATACTTACTGATTATCTGTTTACTTTGTTCTTTTCCTCATTTTTATTGGATCATTTGTTTTTAGGTGTTAATATTTTGTTCTTTATATATTCAAGGTATTGCTTCTTTAACAGAAGAAGTGCTAAAAATGGTCTCCTATTCTGTAGGTCAAGTTTTCACTTTGTTGATTGTTCACCATTATGTAGAATTTTTTTTTATTTGATGTTATCTCATTGTTGATTCTTGATATTATTTTCCATACTATTGGGAATCTGACTAGGCCTGTGAATTCCTTACATTATTTTCTAGCAGTTTCAAAATTTATAAGACCCAGTTTGATTTGATTTTAATACAATGTGGGGATCGAGTTTTAATGTTCTGCACATGGACATCCTGTTTTCCTTGCACCATTTGAGAAGGCTATCTTTCTTCAAAAGATTTTGTTGTATTCTGCCACTTTGATTTTTCTTTTCTCAGATTTTAAAGTCCACTGTTGGAGATTTTTGGGTCTTTTATTTACACAAAATCTGTTGTTTGCATATAAGAATGTTTTGTCCCCTGTGTCAAAAATAAGATGACTGTAGGTACATAGATTTGTTACTGTCTTCTGTTATACTCCATTGATCTATAGGTCTGTGATGTGAGTTTGTTTTTACTACAATAATATTTAGTATACCTTGAATCCTAATATTGCAATACCTCAAGAGACCCAGATTGGTTTGGCTCTTCTGGGTCTTGTCTAATTTTTGTATGAATTTTGCTGTTTTTTTTCTAGTTCATGAAGAATGTTTCTGGCATTTTAACAGGAATCATATAAAATCTCTTAATTTCTTTTGGTAGTTTGGCCATTTTAACATTAATTCTGCTGAAACAAGAATAAGGGGTAGCTTATCATTTTAAGTGTCATCTTATATTTCTTTCTTTAGAGTTCTATAGTTTTTATTATAAAGATCTTTTGCCTCCTTCATTAGGTTGATTTCTAGATCTGTAATTTTTAAAGCTATTATGAATGGAGTTGTTTATCTGATTTATTTCTCAGTGATTTCATTATTGGTGTACATGAATGTTATTGATTTTTGTGTGTTGATTTTGTGTACTGTCACTTTCTGAATTTATCAGATTTAAAAGTCTTCTGGCAGATTATTTGGGGTATATTTTCCTCTATTTCTATATAACCTTTTAATTCTCTTGCTTAATCACTTTGGCTAAAATTTTGAATAATATATTAAACTGGAGTGGTGAGAGTTGACATTTTTTGTTTCATTCCTGATTTTAGAGGAAATAGTTTAAGTTTTTATGATTCAATATGATGTTCACTGTGGGTTTGCCATATATGGCCTTTGTTAGTTTGAGATAAGATTTTTCTTCTCTTTATTTTTAATAGATTTTTAAAAGTGAAACAATGTTGGATTTTGTTGAAGATGTTTTATGTGTCTATTGAGATGATCATGTGACTTCTGTCTTATGCAATCATAAATTTGGTGTATTAAATTTACTGATTCACACATATTGAACCTTTCTTGCATTCTTGTGATGAAACTGACTTGGCCATATTGCATGATCCTTTAAATTAGTTATTGAAAATTTTTCACCCGAATTTTATAAAGGATTTTCATATGTATGCTCATTACTGACTTACAGTCTTATTTTTTGTTGAGTGCTTATCTGGTTTTGATATCAAGGTAATGGTGGCTTTGCAGAATGAATTCAGAAGCATTCCTTTCCTTTTGATTATATTGAAAAATTTCAGAAGCATTAAAATTATCTCTTCTCCAGTAAAAACAATTAATCACTAAATTAATCAGGTCCCTGGCTTTTCTTGGTTGGTAAGGTTTTTGTTACTACATTGATTTCAGTGCAATATTTATGTCATATTGATTCAATTTGGTAAGTCATATGTGTCTAAGAATTCATATATTTCTTCTCAACTTTTGTAAATGGATATGAATTTTTCTTTGTATAAACTTTCTGAATAGTTTTGAGTCATCTATGTTGCATTTAGAAGTCAGTATATCCTTTAAATTTTCACTTTGAGATTTAGTAGTCTAAAGCACAGGCAGAATGATTTGAGTCTAGATATTTCCATATGACATTTAATCTAATCTTTACATGTTTTAACTCATACAAAACTTCTTAGAAATACATTCCAAATTGTTTGAAGCATTTCATACCCAAATACCATCAGTTTATATATAAGATGGAAATATATTTGGAAATACTTAAAACAGATTTTTTGGTAAGTACATAGGTTAGCCAGTAAGAGCAAATTGCCAACTAAACATGGGTATGTGGTATTGAGAATTCATTGATATAATTTAGAAATTAAGGACATCACATAGTCCAGAGTTGTCTACATAGAAGTTATTTATGAGAGCTTAAACTATATTTACTATTATTTTAGTAATTAAGATGTAAGTGCAATTGTACAATTATCCATTTCTAAACTGAAGCCTTCTTCAGGGTGGGTGCTGTGTACTGTTCATAGTTATACTTCCAGAGCTTATAGTTGGATCTGGTACAAAATAGGCATTAAACAAATATTTTTTGAGTGAAAGAAGGAACAGAATATTTGTGTTCTTTCACATAGTAATATTTTATTATAATATTTTTTATTCTTAGGAAAATATTCAGATCCATGTTTTAGATACCTGTTTTTCAATTTTATTTTTTTATTCATGCATCATAGGGTATGATGTGGTATTTTAATATGTTCACACAGCATGCACACATCAATTGGGGTAATTAATATTTCCCTCTTCTAGCATTTCTTCATATTTGGAATCTTCGAGTTTTTTTTCTCTCACACTTCATAAAGTATGAAGTAGGTTATTGTGAACTCTAGTCATCCCACTGTGTTGTGGAACAATAGAACTTATTCTTTCTATCTAACTGTATTTGATATGGTTACCCAACATTTCTTATTATATGCCCTTTTCAGCCCCTAGTAACCACCATTTACATTCAGATCGACTTCTCTTTGTTTTAAATGACAGCATGGTGGTTCCTGAAAAAACTAAAAATAGATCTACAGTCTGATTTAACTATCCCACTTACAGGTTTATATCCAAAGAAAATGAATTTAGCATGGTCAAAATATATGTGTTTATTCATGTTTATTGTAGCAGTGTTAATAGCTAAGATATCATATCAAGTTATGTACCCATCAATAGATGAATGGTTAAAGATTTATGACAGATGTTTCTTGAAAGTTTTTTTGACAGTTTAAAGACAGCTATAATGCTGTTTATTGAACTATTGTCTGTAACAGTAAAAATATTTAATACTATGATAATAATCATGGTTGTGCCTGGTAAGATAGATATTTATTTAAAAATATTGATTTTTACAAATATTGAAAACTTCCTTTTCACAGAATATTAAAAGTGCTCAAAATTAGATGCTAAAATTTTAAATTACAATAGAATTATATGTATATATATCATTATCCCACATTTCTAATAAATATAGTTATTCATATTTCATATGTTGGAACCTGAAAAGAAAAACACATCATTGTTAGCAGTAATCCTGATTTTTTTGCAATTTTTATTTTACAATTCTATAGGCTTATACATTATTTTGTAGTCAGACAAATCAAAAAGTTTGGGTTGCACTGGTGTTTTCCTCGGGCAATGATAGAAAATGGATTAGCATTGAGTTAGAACAGGAAGCAGTCAAGACAGAGAAGCTGAGAAAAACCATCAATTACAGAGAATACTAGTCACAAAGGACAAAATATTTTAAAATGACAGAAAAAAGATCATGTTCCAGAAATTAGGTATGAAGTGACTAGAGTCATGAAAAAAATGCATTACATGAGTTAATGTAAGGAATAATTATTGGCATCAATAAGTTATATGGCATTTTCAATTTTATTGAATACAGAATAATAAAAAGAAAATGATTATAATCTACTCAAGAAATAATAGGAGTCCAGTCAAATGATAAAATTAAGTATTGATGGGATTTTAAAACTGGATGTTTCTTGTGGTTTTTTCTTTTCCTTGTTCTGATTATCTGCAGGGTTTGTTCACTGCTTGAAGCCATTCAGTTAGGATAGTCCCTCATGAGCTGACATCATCTCCAAGAAGGGGTTTGAGAAAAAATGTACTGACTTCTTAGAAAAACACT
Source organism: Hydrochoerus hydrochaeris (assembly GCA_004027455.1). Lineage (NCBI taxonomy): Eukaryota > Metazoa > Chordata > Mammalia > Rodentia > Hydrochaeridae > Hydrochoerus > Hydrochoerus hydrochaeris. The sequence goes on along the minus strand of PVLA01000021.1, from coordinate 256,667 downwards.
GTACCAAGCTCCACACCCAAGGTCAGTGTATAAGTGTATGGAGGTTTATAACTGCAGGTGTGTTCTATTGGAAATGGACCCTCAGACTGACCTGAAGGCACTGTCAGTCTGCCAGACTTCCCTTTGCAGAAGTCAAAGTCACTCAGTCAGCCTAAGGTCAGTATTGTGAATCAGTGGTGTTACTCACAGCAGAAATAAGAGCTGATGTGAAGGTAAGGAAGTTAGCAACAAGCTGAAAAATCAGACAGCTTGATGCTATTGATCATTCTGTTTTCCTGCTCATATTACCAGACTTATTTCTTCTGAGAGGGAGGAAGCAGAAGATCACTGTAAGCTGGACACATGTCCACAGCTGAGCCCAGGAGCAGAAAATTGCTAAGTAGGACAGAGGCAATCTGTAAGCTTTGAATCATTATGCTTGTGAGTATAATGTGTATAAAAACATTTGGATAAGTGCTTGGCATGCAGAATAAACACACTGTAATAGTTTTTACACTATTTTTGTCATGAGGAAGAGAAGTAATCAGGTTGGAAATTGTGATATAAGGAGATACTCCTTGGATCTTCAAGGACGAGCAGAGTTGTAGTTGGATTGGTTGGCATGGTGATTTTCATCGTCAATTTATGGCCCAACCTTGGCTGTAGAAGAATATTGTGGGAAATTTGCTAATACTACAGAACTTAAAGACTCTATTCTTGGTTTGAGTGTAGTGCTTTATAAAAGTGTGCTTTGACCTTCCCAGATTCTCTCTCTCTCTCTCTCTCTCTCTCTCTCTCTCTCTCTCTCTCTCTCTTTCTCTCTCTCTGTACCAGGGATTGAACTCATGACCTTGTGCTTGCCAGGCAGGAGATTATGCCACTGAGCTAAATCCCCAGCAAGCAAACTTTCAAAATTATTCTGATGCACAGTTAGGCTTTAAGTCATTGAAATTGGGCCTATAGGTGGAGCATAATGAAATGCAAGGAGATATGTAGGTTTGTGGCATATTTTGAGTAGTGAGTATCCCCATTTCATCCAGGCAAGAGCATTGGGCAGTGCTGTACATGGAGATAAATATGAAGGGGCATTTCAGGGCTGTCCTGTAAAGGTTCTTGAGTGCCATGCTAGAGATATTCACCTCTACTGGAAGGGGAGGGACTAAGGAGTGATATGTTTAAGTCTGAAGAATTAGGAATATAAATGTGGATACTTCTGGAAGATAAGGGCGAGTAAAACCTGATTATCTCACATTAAACTTCATTACAGTTAAGAATTTCATGAGTAGCTCTTAACCAGTAACTGTACTAGCTCCAGTTCCACAGGATCTGATTTGCTTGTTTGAAGGGCAAGTTTGGGTGTCAGTAGTCAGTGAACATTCCCTAAGTGTTTGCAATGTGCAACCCAAGATGGAGAATCCCTGCTTTAGTAAATTCACTCATACAGTATATTGAAAAGCTGTTTTATAATCTGTCTTTCTTTCTGAATGCTTACTCTTCTTACTTCATGACTTTCAATTATTAACCTTTTTCATTTATTTGAGAATATAATTGTAATCAGAAAGGATGTCAATATTAGTATATAGCCCACACTCATGAGCCTATTTTCTTCCTCGATATTTTACCTTCTCTTCTGTTTGAGGATGTGAGCTGACCATTCTTATTCAACCCACTCTTACACTAGACAGCATCGTCTGTCATTGTCTAACATTTCACTTCAGTTGACCCTTTTTCTTCGCTGTATCATCAGTTATTTCCTCTCTATTGGATCATTTTATTAAATACACTTGTATCTCATATCTTAAAAACAATTCTGCTGACACCTGAGTTAACTTCCTGCTTCATGTGTTTGGTTCAAGGTAGAGCAAACACCCTTGAAAGAATTCTTTGAATGTGTTTGTCAACTTTTTATCTTTACATTTTCCCATTTAAAAGCTTGAGTTAGATTTTGGTTCCTGTCAATGATCTGAAACTGTTCCTGTCAAGGTCACCCTCCAATAGTCTGCAAGTTTCCAAAATTGGTAATAAATTCTCAGCACTCACTTCATTTGACATCATAACAGGTATTGAAAGAAAGCATAGTTCCTATTACAATATTTCCTTTATTTATCTTTCTTGATTTTCTTCCAACTTTACTGTACATCCTTTCTCAGTCTCCTTGAAGGATACTTTCCATCTTTCTGCCCAAAGGTTCAGATATCTATTCTTTCTACCTAAATTGTGTGGTCAATGAATCCATGACTTTCAATATCAGTTGTTACTTTTCATTGGTTTTTATTTAATCTCCAGCCTCAATTTTTACCCTTTGTTACAGTGTCATTTATCCATCTCCTTAAGTGACATTTCCTCTTGTAATACTCACATGCATTTCAAGCTTTGCTTTTTGAATATCATGTTTTGACTCCATATCTTCTGTATTAAATTTATTCTTTTCTCAGTCTTCCCAGTCTTGATTTTCTACTTCCTAAAAAACCTTTAGAATCATCATTGACACCTCTCTTTATCTCACATTTAACATCTGATTCACCAGTAAATTCTTCCAATATATTCAATATATATTTTTAACTTTTCACTACCTGTACTGCTTTCATCTGATTTTCTCTGGGAATTTCTGTAACATCGCTGTCAATAGCATCCACTTTTACCATTTTCTGATTCAGTCCAGGAAATCACAGAGACATTCTGCTGTTTCATGATGTTAGGTGCAAGTGAGTCATTAACACCAGTACTGATTAGAAGGAAGGTTAATTATACTTAACAGGAGGGATATTAGACTGTACTTCTTGATTGGTAAATGGCAATATTGGAATGTAGAAGTAGAAAGAGTGATTCCATGAGTTCCATCTTTGAAAATGAAATTCACTGGTAGTAAATTTTGATAGAGCTTATATTTGTATCATTTTTCAAGAAGTTTGGTGATAAAATAATGCTAAGAGGTGGATTAGATTTAAAAACGATTATTTTAAATTTCTGATTTTCAAATGAAACAATTTCTGACTTTCAAATTAAAAAATGAAGAGATTAACTACAATTAGAGAGAAATCTAGCACTCCAGAAAATGGTACTCTTAAATTCTGATGTTTTATATTTTCAATTTCGCTACAATATTCTGGAATGCCATAGGTAGAATGAACCAGAATTTACTGTGCTCCAAAAATGGCATGTGGGAACAGGTAGAATCAGGTCTCTTTGTTCATGCTTCAGAGAAACACTGTCTCTGATTTGATTGTTTTTATTTATAGAAGTTGCTTTTGGGAATTTTGTTGTGTAAAAGGATTTTACCACTAAGAAGATTGAAAACAAGTGATGTTCTCAAAGTTCCATTCCAATTCCAATTTTCTGTATTTTATTATTGTAATTTTCTGTAAGTCCATAACTGATAATGATGACTATTTCAAAGACTGAAAGTATAGATATGGGAAGAAGAAAGTGAAACAATATTTTTTTGGTAGGAGAAGGCACCAGGAATCAAATTTAGGACCTTGTGCTTGCTAGGTAGACACTGTGCTGCTGAGCTATAGCCCCATCCATTGAAGGTTATCTTCACTTACCAAATGCTGAACTGGAGTCCTTACGTACATGATAGACTGCATTAAACATTAATCATACTTGAAGTGGGTGTTATTATTCATAACTTATAAGAAATCAAATCTCAAGCAATTTATGTTATTTGTGTAGGGTTACTTGATGAATGGAATGTGAATTATAATCTAACATGAATAAAGTTCAAACACCTTTAAAAGTGAAAAGTAGAAAATCTATGTATTTACCAGGATAAATTACTATGAATAAAATGCTTGTATAGGTGCACAGATTCTTGTGAGTTTGACAGAGTTGTATTGAATATGTGTTTAACCCATGGTTAAAAAGAATATTCAGCTGAACCTAAGGACAATGGTAAAAATTATGTGGCATGAGCACTAATCTAAAATTTTACAAATATTTAATTATTATTAAATTTTATTATTAAGATGTTAAATATTTCATGTTTAAATGTTTGGCATTATAGTGTAGGAAAAACAACTTCTGAGCATTTTCATCTAGACTGTTCCCAAGGACACACTATTGCATTATTTATTAAATTAATGGTCTACTGAAGTACATGGAGAAGCAAGATATTTTGAGGCCAATATTTTTCTCTAAACTCTTCTTTTTTGTTCTTTATGCTTTTATATTTAGGCTTATAATGATTTGAAATAATTTTAATGTAATTAATACTTATAAATTAATCAGAAAATAGAAATATGTAATTTATTATTCTAACTTATATTGCTATTTACATTTTATAAAAGTTTCTGGCTCAAAACATTGAGGATTCTTCCCCTATTTGTGGTTTTGCATTCTTGCTTTCAGTTACTTGAGGTGAATTGTGGCCTGAAAATATTAAATGAAAAATTCTGCAAGTAAATGCCTCATAAGTGTTAAATTGTTCTAATTAGAATGATGAAGTCTCATATTGTCTTGCTCCATTCTTTCTTGGGACATGGATAGTGTACCTCTTTGTGCACTATTTCCTCATCGTATACACTATTCACCTGTTAGTAGATCTCTGGGTTTTCAGATTGACTGTTATGATACCGCAGTGCTTGTGTTCAAGTAGCTCTCATTTTACTTGACCCTACAGCACAAGAGTAGCAGTGTTGGCAAGTGAGATATGTACAAAAAAAAAAAGCTATCAAGTGCTTCATTTAAGTGAGAAACATAAAAAGTTCTTGACTTATAAGGAAAGAAAAAAGTTGTATGCTAAGATTGCTAAGATCTTGAGTAAGAATAAAATTGCATGTGAAATTGTTTAAAATCGAAAAAGAAAATCATGCTAGTTTTGCAGTTGTAGACTCTATTGCATGATAAGTGCTTCATTAAAATGGAAAAGGCTTTCAAGTTTTGGGCAGAAGATATGAACAGAAAATGTGCTGCATGTGACGGCCATGTTCTGTGCCAGTAAGCACTGAGTCAATATGGAGACTCAGCAAGAGATGCCTTGAAAGGCACCACCACCAAGCCATTTATTGTCAGTGAGGATGCCACACAGATCCAGGAAAGGGATTAAACTGAAAAACATAAAAATTACTGAAGAAGCTCTATTGGCTAATGAAGAAACTACTGTCTCAAACTTAAACTGACCATTGAATTTGTCCCTTCGTTTATTGTTCTCAGAGCTGCAGCAGGATTATTACACTTAGTAACAGATGAAGGTTCTGTACTGCTTCAGTGTCAGTCATCCACTGTAGGTCTTGGAATCTCTAGCTGTAGGAGTAGACCTCACACATACTTTATAAAAGTTATTTAGCTAATGCGCTTTTTTCCAATGTCTGTTAAATACTCAGCTATTGTCCTGTTTATTTGACATTTTGAATGTTTTAAGTCATTTTGACATAAAATTAAGTTTTAATTATTCAATAAAAATTATCATAGGATTTTACTATTAACAAAATAAATTTGCAATGGTAACTGAAACAATATATAAGGCATATATAGAGATTTCCTCCCAGTTATTTATTTACATAGTTATATTGGATTCAAGTGGCTTCATTTGTGTTCCAGTTGGGATTAGAATATTTGCTAATATACTTCTTCCATGATCATTAATCATATGCAAGTCCAGTGGTTCCAGAAATCACATGGAAATAGACTTTTGACTGTTTGACCATCTCAAAGTCATTTATAAAACCCAAAGCTAATAGCTTGCTTAGGCTTAATATCAAAGTTGAAGCCAAACTTCAGTCCACCCCAAATAAAGGCCCATTTTGTAAGAATATAATTCCATAAACAGCTCAGGAACCAAATGTATCTGAATACTTTTTCAGTTTTAAATAGAACTAATGGAGGATTGCAAGATGGCCGACTGAATGATGGCACGATAAGAGAGCTTCTCTGAGGAAAAAAAAAAAAACAACAACTCAGATGCTGGAATCTGGCAACGTGGAGAAAGCCAGACAAAAGGAGAGGCATTCTCATGACCCAGGAAGAAACTGAGGAAAAAGAAAAAGAAAAAAGAATGAAGAAAAAGAAGCATGGACAGAGGGCTGGAGCTGGGCAAGCCCCGATCGCTGTACTGGCACGTCTTAAAGTCAGGTGACTCACAGTCGAGCTGAGGTTGCGGCCCTGCTGAGAGCGGGGGTTGGTGAGCTCCAGACTCTCGTCTGGGGGAGGCCCTGAGATGGGGAGTGGAAACAGCCAGTCGAGCTGAGCGAACTTTGGTGAGTGACAGGAACTGGAATCCCCAAACCAGGAGGACTGTCTGGGTGACATTTTGGAGTTGGGCAGGTTCAGCTTGAATCGGGGCCCTAGGCAGCATCTGCTGATGACTCCTAGTCCAAAGCAGATTGGTGGGATCTGCTCAGGTTGGGCCACACCCCTGGTTGAAACCCAATAGCCAGGGATGAGGCTTTTCTGGGCCAGTGGCATCCCCAGGGAACACACAAACTTGTTGAAGCATAAACTGGTTGACTGGCATAAGGGGAGGAGCCAGCTCTCAGCATGCAACTTGCAGAGATCCACAGCAGACTGGGGGGTGGCACTTCCCTAGCAAGTGAGCTGCAGAAAAACTGTAAGCAAAATGAAAGGCCCAGAGACCTCCACCACCCACCTGTCTGAAGGGGGCTGAAAACATGACAAGACAGAGAAGGAGCAAAAAGTCCTCAACTGCAGAAACAGGGAAAGTGAGTCCAACAGAGGTAAATGCAGAGGGGGTTGGGAGCAGCAAACCTGTAATGTCAGAGACAGCCTCATTGGAAATAAACAAATACATCTGTGACCTCATTGTTGAATTTAAATCTGAAATTCTAACTCAGGTGAAGCAAGATATAAGAAGATTAATAAAAGAAGTCCTGGGTAATCCTCAAGTAGACACAAATGAAAGGATAGAGGAACCCAGAGAAAGGAGAGAAGCCTTTGATGAAGAATATAAAAAAAATCTAGAATATATGAAACAGATCCAAAGAGAATATCAGGAAATTAAAAAATCCATTGAAACCTGGCAAAACCTTTTAACAGAAACTAAAGACAAACTTTCAAAACTTGAAGATAGATTTGCACAGTATGATCATGAAAGGAAGGATCTCTTAAAAATAACAAGGAACCAGGAAGTAATGATACAAAGGCTAGAAGATGACAAGAGGATTTATAACCTAAGAATAAAATATGTGAATGAAGATGCAGCAACAAATACAAATGAAATAAAAAGTCTATTCACAGAAATAATTAAGGAAAACTTCCCAAACATAGGTAACAGAAGTTAAGTTCAGATAAATGAGGCATATACAACTCCAGCCAGCTACTACCAAAACAGATATACACCCAGACATATAATAATCAGGACCCCAGAAGTACTTCACAAGAACAGAATATTAAAAGTGGTCAGAAAAAAGAAACAGATTACTTATAAAGGAAAACTCATCAAAATCACAGCAGACTTCTCAATGCAAACCATCAAATCAAGAAGAGCTTGGAGTGAAATATTCCAAACCCTGAAAGCAAATAACCTCCAACCCAGAATGATGTACCCTGCAAAACTGTCTCTCAAAATTAATGGAGAGACAAGATATTTCCACAACAAAGAGGAACTGGGGGAGTTTGTGACCACCAATCCAACCCTGCAAAGAATACTGAAGGACATTCTAGAGAGAGAGAAGAAAACCACCAGGGTTCCAGGAATAATGGCAAAAGGCCTCAAAGAAATGGGCAGACAGTGGAATGAAGGAGAAAAGTAAACAAATAACAACAGAAAAATAGCATGGCAGAGATAAGTCAGGGAAGATTGGTTATATCACTGTTTTATCTTGACTGATTTTATTTGAATCCTGTATGCTTGAGAGTGTCAAGTCTGAGAGTAGGGGCAACTACTCTGAAGATGACAGGATTCAATAGGATACCCATTATGGTTTGATTGTTATCTGCCCCTGAAGTCCTATAATGTCTCCAATGTTAAGATTTTATTAATAGTGTAAAGCAATGCTAAGTTTATATATTTGACGATATAGACAATTTTATTGAAAATAACAAGAGACATCATAGTGACTACCGTAGATCACCTAGTGTTGTGTTTTTGTATGTTCTTTTCATTTCATGTTTCTCTAGGAATTTGTATTGCTGACTTGTTTTGATTTGTTTCTCCCTCTAATACAGAAAGGCTAGGTATATGTGTAGAGACTTATACATGTGGAGAACTTCTAAGTAGTTTACGAGAATGGATTAAAGTTATTGTAAAGGAAAAAAAAGGAAAAGAGAGTATTCTAAAGGATATAACTGCATGTATGTTTGAGTGTGTGGAATTAATAACCATGTTGCTAAAATTTTAGTTGGATGGATGAGCAAAACTGAGTGCAGTTTCACTGTTTGGATGTCCCCTTTGTGGACTTTAGTTTTGTAACTTGAACAACTGCATCTAAGAGGAAAGTATGTAATTATGAACTAGTGATTTTTACTGTTTACTATTTTTTTTGTTGAGATTTTGTATTGTTTCTATCCTCTTTCTGTTTCAAAATTTTTTCTTTAAATAAAACAATTTTAGAAAAAGCAAGAAGAGGAAAAGAAAGTGCTCTAAAAGAGAGAACTGTATGTATACTTAAGTGTGTAGGATTGATAACCATGTTACTAAGTTTTTGTTGGATCGGTGAATAGAACTGTTTACAGCCTCACTGTTTGAATGTCCACTTTGTATGCTTTAATTTTGTAACTGGAACAACTATATCCAAGAAAAAAATATGTAATGTATCAAATAGTGATTTCTTAATGTTTATTTTTTTGAAATTCTGTATTGTTTCTACCCTTTTTTGTTTTGCTTCCCCTCTCTTTAAATAAAATTTAAAAAAAAGAAATAATGACTACCCATAATAGCTCACCAATGTAGCATGATATTTTAATAATATGAATTTTAAACAGTAATTGAGAAGAAAAGTAAGAACATTATTACTTCGTTAGTGAATATATTGGTTTTTAGAATCAAAATGACCTAGTGGTATCATCAGATGTTTATTCAAAAGTTTGTGTATTACTTGAAGCTCAACAAAATCACTGTTGATTCTTTTTCATTAAATTCTGAGAGCTACCATTATTAAGGTCTAAGAGATTTGATTAAAATCAATTTTATTATTTAATTTATTGAATGAAACTGTAAAAATTCTTCTTCCTCCTCCTCTCCCTCCTCTTCCTCCCCTTCCTCCCCTCTTCTCCTCTTCCTCCTTCTCCTCTTCCTTTCCTTCTCCTTCTTCTTGTTCTTGTATTCTTCTTGTTCTTGTTCTTGTTCTTGTTCTTATTCTTGTTCTTCTTCTTCTTCTTTTTCTTGTATTGAGAATCAAACTCAGGACCTTGCACTTGCCAGGCAGGTACTGTGTCATATTGTAAAAAATTCTTGAGAATTACTATTTGATTTTTTATAAGACATAGAAAATGATTTGATTGAAATCAGCTTGGTTGCAAATAAATTGGTCAAGAGAGAAACTTGTTTAAAAATTAGTCAAATATAATTTGACTTTTTTAAAAAGTCACTAATCTTGGTAAAACCATATTTCACTTTATTTTTTATTATACTTACTACTAAGAGTATTTGATCATCAGTAAATAATTGACTTTATTTCTGTGATATTTGTTATATTATTTCTGTTATATTTGTTATATATAACTGAATGAAAGCAAAATTTACTCAGTTTATTCCTTCCTTGGTCATGTAGAATACCTGACACATTGAAAAGAATTCAGCAAACAAAATTGAAAGGAAACTGAAACACCAAGTAGATTTGATGCAAAAATTGTTTAGAATGAATTCACTGACTTTAAGATGTCATCATTTAAATAAACTTTAATATACTGTGTCAACTGAAATGGAGGTTAAAAAAAAGATGGATATAGTCATATTTAATAAAAGTAAATTATTATTCTTCATAATCTTTGTACTTATTCTCAAAATTGAGAAGTGCATTATTTTTTAAACAGTTTCTCTCATAAGTTTTCTTTTCTTTTTTAAAATTTTTTTATTAGCATGTGTTTGCAGTACATAATGATTATACTCCTTGTGGGGGGTTGGTAAGGTATATAACACATCTTAATTCTTAATTTTTATCCCTTAACTTCCTCTGTTCCCCCCTCCATCTTTGGTCCCCTTCTCTTTTCTTGCAAAAGGTGTGTCTCCCTATTTCATGCTATCTATATTTTGTTGAAGAAGAGAGTTCTCTATTACTGGTACCTTACTCTATTGTGGACCTTGCCTAGATCCCAATCTCCCAAACAAGTGTACAGTGAAGGCTTAAATAAATGAGATAACTGGTATGATTTTAGGGCTCCAGGAGGATCAAAGCTCTCTGCAGAGTTTGGGGACTCTTGTGGCTAGGACAAGGGATGTCTCTGAGTAGCTCATATTTATTTAGGAGATTAAAGTGGAAAATGCAGGTAATTGAACAGACCTTGGGAGTGGTTTAAGGACTTCGCCAAGTAACAACTTATGTCTAATTTAGGAGAACTATCTTATGAGAAGATCTCCATGTTGCCTTTCAGTACAGGAGTGAAATGCCTGCAGCTACAGTCTTTACTTAGTTAATTGGAGTTGGAGCCAGGTGTCCTCATTATCTGATCGTGCCCTGGCCATGCAGCGGCCCTGCACGTGTGTTCAATTTCCATTTTCAATGGCTCCCAACATTACTCAAGCTAGAATTAAAGAAACATTTGTTAAACAGATAACCATGATTTATACTTTGTAGTGATTCAACATTTCTCAAAGAATATTCTATAAAACAGTAGTTGTACTGCATGTTAATGCATATTGTATTAAAATATTTTTATTGCATATAACTATAAAATTGAATGTTTAATATGCCTCTATTTTAGGATTATTTATATTTTTGATATGCTGCTGTGTCTTGTGAATCTGCTAGAATAAAATGGATTTTAGTTGCTTTACAAATTTTTGACTTTGCTGCCCTTGTTTCATGTTTTACAAGACTAGTGTCTTCTCAATTAAATACACATTAGGGACCAGCAGAGAAAATGTTACATAAAACCTCTTCCAGTTCTGAGATTATTTAAAAATAAACAGTTTCTCAAATTAAAAGTATTAATTTCAAGGAAAGATAAAACAAACATGACGTCTAGGAATAAGTAATGATAGCAAACCTGTTTCTTCAGTAGTATAATGTGAGTGTTTTAGAATCTTAAGGATTTAAGTTAAATATTGCAAGAACCAAAATAATACTGTTTTAAACAAGGAAGAAGGTGGTTTCTTTCTCATAAAATTCTGAAGTGGTATTGGGGCTCCACTGTAAGAATTCATCAAGCATGAACAATTCTCTCTAGCTTTAGCCTACTAGTTTGATTTCCTCCAGATGGGAAAAAAAAGGGAGAGGGCAAGCTACTCCTTTGGTCCAATCTGGAAATTGCACATAATCCTGTTGGCATCACTTTGACCAAAACTCAATCCTGTAGCTACCTGCAACTGCAAAGCACAGGGCTTGATTTCTTTGGATTAATTATATGCTTGACTAAAGATTAGGAATTTCTAATTCTATAAAATAAACAAAGCATCTATGTTAGACAGCAAATTTTCTTTTGTGTGATTATATTCTAAAGTAATTATTAAGTATTGTAAGAGGAGGATATGGATATTAGAGAACAGCCTGCAGTGTTCATAGCTTATGGGCCATATTATTGATTTAAATTCTTGTGCTTAGAATCTTGTCCCTAGAAATTAAAACTAATTTCTTGATTCATCTTCTGTTGTTTCCTGAAGTATACAGACCCAAGAAAACCCAATAAAGTATAGAATGATAATAGCTCTAAATGAGTATTGAGAAGACAGGTGGGGAGAGATCAGAAATTATGAAAAAATGAATCTATCAAAGCAGGCTAGATCAGCTTCTAATTCATGGACACACAGATATTGAAAAATTACTACTTTTATGATGGCATTAAAACTGTATTTTTGAGCTGGGAATGGTGGTGAGCACCTATCATTATTGTACTTTGAGAGTTTGTCTCAAATTAAAAAATAAAAAATGATGAGGTATAGCTCAGGGTTCAATGAGAGTTCAGGGCTCAATGAAGGCCTGAACCCAACTTTATATTTTTGCATAACAAAATCCTAAGCTTAAAACTGCCTCCCAGTTTTCTTTCATTTCAAAATTTTTTGGTTTACAGTATTTCTCAGATTTCATAGTTCTTTAGCGTTTATTAATTAATTACTTTACTAGCTATTTAGTATGTGTTTATCACTTAATGCCAGTTTCAAATTACAAATATACACTCATGCATGCATATTATATATTCATATCAACTAATAAGAATTTATGAATATCTTCCACACAGAACTTTGTTAAATGCTTTTGAAAAATAAGAAGAAAGTATAATACCTGGTTACTGCTGGGTTGTGTGGTATACATATTCTAAAATGGCAACTGTAAAGACAAAAACATTTTTATGCAAATAATACTAGTGGGCATGGTGTTACCTACTTGTCAGAACATAACACTCATCACCAAGAAATAATTTGATTTTCATAACTGAAAACATAGGTGTTATACTCCTATGTCTCTGTCATAGCTTCAACTCAGGGTGCTGCATTAACATAGAGAAAACACATCAGAAAATTGTCCAAAGAATATATATAAAATAATTTAGAATTTTCTTGAACTTTCATCAATTCTACTACTTTCCATAGTCATGCAGATACTCAGTTTTTATAGATCCAATGGCTCACAAAGCATTCAGAATAGTTACAGAAGATATTTTCTTTCTGCTAATTTTTCCAAAAGGAAAGAGAGTTGCTATATCTCAAAGGTGATGTGTGCTGAAAATGATAAAATCATCTTTAAATTTGTGCCTTCTATGTTTCTACGGAATGTTTTAGTAAAACTTTTTTTTTTCATATTTTGAAAATATTCAGACTAACCCCTTTAGATTTTTAGCAAGGCAGTGCTGTACCCAAAAAGCATTCAGAATGTTATGCTAGTCATGATTTTCACTGCTTGCTAAAATATTTAATATACACAACTCAAAAGGGAAAGGTTTATTTTTTCCTGATTATTTTAGAGCTTTAAGTCCACAGTGTGCTTGGCCAAGGCAGAAACTCCATGGCCAAAGCAGGGCATGGCAGAAGAAAGCTGCTCAGTTTATCATTGCCAGAAACAGAGAATATAAGTGTGCCTTAGAGGAAGGGGCAAGATATCTGATATAAACTCATGATCCACCCACACATACCCAGAAGCGTGCTTTGCAAATCTAAGCATCCTTTAAGTCAATCAAGTTGACAACTAAGATTAACTATCACCATTTGTTCATATCAGTTTTGATATTTCTTGGCTGAGTTTTTGTCTAGATGGACTCTGTCTCTCTCTGATGATGGGGTGTTGAGGTCTCCTGTTACAATTGTGTTATTGCCCATTTGCTTTTCCACATCTACTAATAATGGTCTTATATAGGTAGGTGCTCCTGTAGTAGGCACATATATATTTATGAGTGTGAAGGTATTTATGCTGTCTCCAGCTTTGACCCCAGTCAGTCTTGTGTTATTTTTCTTTGCTTCATTTTGTAGCTGTTGTATTGATTTCTCATGGTCTCTTGCATAATTTTCGCTGTTTTGTTTTGCTTGATTTTATTTTGTCTGATACAAAAGATAGCAAGATACATTATGGTAGCCGTTGTCAATTTCCTTTTACTTTATTTTGAAGTTCTTCATTGCTACCATTGTTATGTTTTGGTAGGTTTTATTCTGTTTTATTTTGTTTGGTTTTATTCTCTTTAAAATAAAAATAAAGATTAACCATCGCAAACATCAATCTGTCACTAATTCTCTTCATGCTGCCCTTTAAGATCCTTATAGTTTTGCCTCCTCAACAAAGTACTACACGATCTCCCTGTCTCCATATTCTTTCTACTCTCTTCCTTTCCCACTTTAAACAAGAGTCATTCAAAGCTGTAATATTAGAGGACTCAACCTTGCTAAATCGTTCTGACCTCATTCTCTTTACTTTTTTCCTCTAATGTGTCTCAGAGTTCTTTATATCCAACATATCCTAAACCCAACTATTTCTTTCCGCAACCCAATACTACCTCTGACTTCTGACAAAGCAAAAGATGCTGCTGCTCCCTCTCATTTACATGTGAAACATCAGAGTCATTTCATTTCCCTCTCAGTTGCCTCACAAAATCAATTTTCTTGCTTATTCTAGGGTCCATGTCTACAATGTGTTTCCTTTCTGCCTGGATCTTTCATTCTATCTTATCCTGGTTCAGCATCTCATTAGTTTTTTAACAGACATTACAGTATGTCCTGTGCTCTTCTTTTGGTTCAAGATTTTTTCATTTTAATTTTTATTAGTATATGTTTGTAGTGCACAATGATTACATTCATTGTGGGCTATGAGAGATGCACTTAGCTCATCTTAATTCTTTTTATGCACCTCTTGCTTCCCCCTCTTTCCATCTCTTGGCAGCCTTCCCATTTCTAATAAACTAATACTTTTCAAGCCAAAATCATGTTTTCCAGAAATCTTATTTTTACCTATAAGTACCTTTATTCATCATTTTCTCTCATATAGTATGCTTTTCCACATAACAAGGTATTGAAATGTTTGCAACTCATTAGATTCAGTTTTATTCCATATTCATAACATTTTAAAAAGATGTTATAGGTGGTTCATCTGAATATTTTTACTTTGATATACTCCATGCATTTCTCTTTCTCAAGATGTGATGCTTTAAAACACACAGTATCACAAAAAATTGAAAACTTTTTGAGTCAGCAACATACACTCAAAACTTTGTGCAGCAAGTTGTAATTTCTCTAAGGGGACTAACCAAGCCTTATTTATATCTGTGTTTCTTAGAGCACAGTTTCTACAAAACAGAAGTGCCTTAAATATTTGAAGAACAGATGATGAATTGAAGACTTACTACTATCACTATTAGTAGAATGGTTAAAGATTCTGGCTTTGAGAATAAATTACTTATTCATTTCCCAAGCTGTGATTTATTTCAGTTTTCTGAGGGAAAAATGTTACAACCTTCTAAGAAATAAAATAGCCTCATCTATTGGGTTTTGATAAAATGAGTCACTATGCTTTTTGTTACCAAATTATGTGGTATTATTGAACACTCTACACAAAATGTAGGCATAAAAACACCATGATTACCTTCACAGCTGTATTAGTTATCTACTACAGTATGTAAAATTATAGCAGGTTTGCCGATTTAAAACAACATACATTTATCTCATGATTTCTGTAGGTCAGAGGGCCAGGGATGGCATAGTTGGGTTCAGTGCTTTAGGGTCTCACCTAGCTGCAATTCAGATGTTTGTTGACTGTGTCTGTGATCTCATCAAAGATTCAACTTGGAGGAACTTGTCTCTAAACTCACTCAGGTTATTGAAAAGATTTCTTTACTTGTAGTAGATGAACTGAAGTTGCCTTCAGTTCCTAGATGCTACTAGCGGTTCTCTATAGTGTTGGGTTTCCACTTACTACATGGCAATTTACTTTTTCATAGCTGGCAAGGAACAAAGAGTCTTGAGCCACTTGTCTAGCAAGATGGCCTTATCTAATATAGCAGAATCAGGAATTGACATCCCATCACTTTTTCTAATTATGCTAAGGGTATGACTCTACTCTTTCATCCAGGTGTGGAACATTGAAGTCATTTAAATTCCCTCCTGCACTGATAAGCAACAAATCACAAGTCTCTCACACATATTCTACAGAAGAGGGTTCTATGAGACTGTGAACATCAGGAGATGAGTTTCTTAGGAACCAATCGAAAGTCTCGTGACAATGTTTTCTGTCATATGTTTCTTATTTGTACATGCCCAACGACTATATTAGATCCTGCTGGAAGTTTTAGTCTCTGATCCTCCTCTATTTCCCCTGCTAAATTTTATATCTGTAATACCACTGGTATATAAATACTAAAGCACCTAATGGGTGTGTAGGAGGAATGCATAATAAACATAATAAATTATGTTTATTTGCTTGTTGCTGCAATACAGTTAGTACTAAGATGCTTGAAGGGAAATTATACCAATATGGAATGGTATGAGCCAGCAGAATCTGCGAGGCTATCTGGTAAATAAAACTGCTTATTTTGGTCACTTAAAAACAGAAATACTTATAAATTGAATGGTTTGGCCAGAAATGAAAGAGCAATTATTGCCTTAATAGAGACTTTGAGGTCTCAGATAACAAGGTTAATGGATAACTGTACTGAAATTCATTCAGTTAAATGTAATTTACTGACATTGACCTTGATTCAAAAAAGCTGATTTTGAAACATTTGTATAAAAACTTTAACACTGATATAACAGATTGAAAATTACACATATAATATCCTTATATGGGTACAAGGAAAATAAAATTAAAAGTTTATCCTCAACTTTTGAGATCTTTTATGCATATGCTAGCCATTAGCTTATTTATAGAGATTGAAAAATCAACACCCTTGCACTTAACAGTTAAATAAAACTCCACAGAGAATAGTTATGGAATGAATGAGCAGCCAGAACAATGAGTCATGAAAACATGAAACACCTTGGTAAGAAGCTTGGCTTTTTGCCTTACTCTTTTCCTGCTTCTGGTTAGACTCCACACCTGGAGATATACTGGTATTTCCCTTACCATAAACAATTCTTTTACTTACTTATTTATATGTTGATGCAGCTAAGTATATAGTATAGTGGTCAGTATGCTGGCCTTAGTAGTACAAATGTCAAGACTTATTTATTACTTTATCTTACTTCATAGTCTAGTGGGAAAGAAATATTATAGTAAAATATTTTAAGAGCATATGAACCAATTGTTGAATAAGTCCACCAGGAGGAAGAGTTCCTGTATCTGAGAAGTTGGAGAGACTTTTCAGAGGAAGTAACACTGAACACCAGGAAAGTGTAGAGTGAATGTTTTTCTCTACCTACTGTTCTCCTAGTTTTGCAGCAATTGTACTTTCTCTCCATTTCCATTCTTTTCAGTTCTGTTTTTATTCTGACTTAAAATGCTTAAGTGGCTTTCAGGTTTTAGTAGATTGGAGTTTGGGGTAAGGATGAAAGTATCAACACTTATTTTCTTTATTTCTTGATACTGTTCCCAACATAATGTTACTCTCAAACCAAATGGTTTGATATGTTGATGAGTGTCAAAACAGATGACTTAAAGAATATGCTAGAAACACAAGATTTAGGAGATGAGAGAAACATTTCTCAAACATTTGAATTTATGTGAAAAGAAAGATTAACATTCAGTAAAAAGAAAGATTAACATTTTACCTATAGTGCCATAGATAGAATTAGTACAAACTTTTACTTATTAATGTGAATGAATATTTCAGAATTAATGAGAAATCATCATTTGCAGAATATATCCAAAAAAGAAATTTTTCTAAGAAAAAATTTTAACCTAAGTTTTAATTTAGATGTATGTAAAGATCATATTCATCATAGGGAATTTGTGCCTGTATGTGAGATATGTTGATTTCTCTTTTTGCCCATCCCTTCCCCTCCTTCAAACTCTCTTCTATTCCCTATTTCCATTTTATCTTTTATTTTAATCATTGTTTTTTCTTTTCCCTTCCTTCTTTTCACTCTTCCTGCTCCATAGATCCTCTTTTCTTTTGAACAATGTCTTGATATTTTGCAATATCTGTTATACATTTTGGTTCTTATTGTAGTTTCTCAAACCAGGAAGACAATGTGATGTCTACTTATGCCTGTTGGATTTATTTCACTTAAATTATGGTCTCAGGGTGCATCTATTTACATAGAAATGTCTCAGGTTTATCCTTCATTATGGCTGAGTAGTGTTCCACTGTATTAAAAAACACGTCTTTTTTTTTTTATCTGTTTCTTGGTTGAGGGACATTTGGGTAATTTCCAAGATTTGGTGATTATAAACTGTGCTGCTGTAAACATGAGAGCATAATACTGTACTCTGATGTTTTTAATTCTTCTGAGAAGATACCAAGAAGGGGAAGAGCTTGGCTAAATGGGACCTCTAATCCTAGCTTTTTGAGGAATCTCCACACTGATTTTCACAGTGGTTACACTAGGCTACACTCTCACCAACAATGGAGAAGGGTTCCTTTTGACCACATCCCTTCTAGCATTTGTCATTGGTTGATTTCTTATTATAGTCATTCCTTCTGGAATGAGGTGAAATCTAAGCATTGTTTTAATTTGCATACCACAAATGACCAGTAGTGATGAACTTTTTTTTCATGTATCCATTTACTGTTTGTATTTCTTCATCTGAAAAATGTATATTCATTTCTGATGTACATTTTTAGATTGGATCTTCAAATTTGGGCTGGTCTATTTTTTTCAATTGTTTATATATTGTAGATATAAGTCCTTTGTGTAACAACAGGTTGAATATTTTCACACTCTGTGGGATGTCTTTAACTTTATTTGTGATTTCATTTGATATGGAAAAGATTTTAAGAGGATGAGATCTCAGTTGTTGATTGTTTGCATTATTTCCTGTGCAATCAGGGTTTTGTTCATGAAATCTTTGCCTACACCTATGTATTCAAGAATTCTGCCTATTCTCTCTTCCAGCAGATTTAGTGTTTCTTTTTAAATATTTAGATCTTTAATACATTTTGATTTTAGTTTTGTGCATGGCAGTAAACATGGGTCTAGTTTTAGTCTTTGCCATGTGGAAAGCCAGTTTTTCCAGGGCCATTTATTAAAGAGGCTATCCTAGTTGATAAATCTAAAGCCACCCAAACTCGTTCCCACTGCCACTCAAAGGAAGCACAGCAGCACTGAAGTCAAGGGTTGGTGAGCCCAATGGAGAGCAGAGTCGGCAAAAGGACCTTCATTAATCCACAATCAGTGCTGGGAATGAGATCCCCCACAAGTGAAGGGTGAGACCAAATGGATGACATGTTGGAATCGGGCAAGAGGAGCCTGAACTGGTAGTGACAGTGACTTCAGTTGGTTCCTCTGTCCCCAGAGAAGACTCGTGGGATTTGCTTGGACTGGGCCACACCGCTGGCCAGGACCCAATGAGCCATCCCAAATTGACTCCCTGTGCCTAGCAAGTACTAACTGGGTGAAGGCCCCTGAAGTTTGGCTGGCCAGGTGGGGAGCGGCAGGCATATGCAGCTGCTGCTTACACCTCAGTGACAAGAGCAGGCAGGAGAGGGCGGAGGTCCCTCATGAGTGTGCTTCAGAGGAAACGTGGCTAACAGGGAAGGGGGCTGAGACCTGCACTGTAACCTGTGTGGAGGAAGCCAGGACCATGACAGGAGAGAGAGGCAGGAGGAGGCCTCTAGCCCAGAACCCTAAGAGCACTGATCAAGGAGAGGGAAAAACAAGGGAGACTGAGGGCGGCAAACACACATCAGACATGGCTTCAATGGACATTAAGAGATATCTTTGGAACCTTGTAGATGAGCTCAAAACTGAAATATTAAATCAGGTAAAGCAAGATATCAGTAGAGTAATAAAAGAAATGCTCTCGGGAAGCATTTCTTAGGAAGACACAGACAGAAGAAGGGAGGAACACAAAGCAGAGAAACATTCAAAAAAGAATATAAAGAAAATATAGAATACACGAAGCAGATTCAAAGAGACTACCACGGAATTAAAAACTCCACTGAAAACTGGCAAAATGCCTTAAAAGAAACTAAGGATAGACTATCAAAACTTGAAGGCAATGTGTGATCATAAAAGGAAAGACCTCTTAAAAATAATAAAGAAACAGGCAGTAACAATACAAAGGCTAGAAGATGACAAGAGAATCTACAATTTAAGAATAAGAAATGTGAACAAAGAAGCAGGAATACATACAGGTGAATTACAAAGGTTATTCATGGAAATATTTAAGGAAAACTTCCCAAGCATGGGAAAAGAAAATGACATTTGGTTGTATGAGGCATACAGAACTCCAGCCACCTACAACCAAAGCAGATCTATACCCAGACATATAATAATCAAGATACCAGAAATTCAATATAAAAGCAGAATATTAAAAGCTGTCAGAGAAAAGAAACAGATTATCTATAAAGGTAAGCCCATCAGGATCATGGCTGACTTCTCAACCCAGAGCATCAGATCAAGAAGAGCTTGGAGTGAAGTATTCCAAGCTCTGAAAGAAAATAATCTCCAGCCCAGATTCATGCACCCTGCAAAGCTGTCACTAGAAATTAATGGAGAAACAAGATGCTTCCATGACAAAGAGGAACTGGGGGAATTTGTGACCACCAATCCAACCCTACAGAGAATACTCAAAGACATTCTAGAGAGAGGAAAAAAAAAATACCAGGATTTTAGGAACAGTGGCAGAAAGGCCTCAATGAGCAGGGCAGGCAATAGGATGAAGGAGAAAAGTAGACAAACAAAGGCAGAAAAATAGCATAGCAAAAATGAGGCAGAGAAGGATGGCTAGAATCTCAACAAAGATGGCCTTGATACACTATATTGTTAATAGTGTACTAGGATTTAAAACCCACATTACTCACACCACTCTGCTTAGATGGATTATATTCTGTTGCAGACATTCTACCTGTACTAGATTTGAGGGCACAGACAGTAATCCCAAAAATAACAGGATATAGTATGGTAATCATCCTTAATTTTCTAGTAAGTTAATCTAAAGCTCTGTAAAACCTATACTGTTTTACTGTGACTGATCGTAATCAAATCTGGTTTATTAGGTTGCTGTTTTGTATTGATAGATTTTATTCAAAGCTATTATGATTGATATTATCAAGCTTGAGAGTATATGCAACTGCACTTAAAATGAGAAGATTCACTAGAATATCCACTATGGTTTGATTATTACCTGCCTTTGAAGTTTTATACTGTCTACAATGTTTTATTTTTACTAACATTGTTATGTACTGCTATATTCAATTATACTGCTATATTCATTTATGCCTGATGATATAGACAATTCTATTGAAGATAATAAGAAACAACACAG